>SEMN01000982.1:0-132712 GCA_005408345.1 Macquaria australasica | reverse complement strand
AAAAAGAGGGCAGAAAAACAGATGATTGGGTTAGCAATCAGGAAAAATCACCATGCAATTATAGATTACAGTTCAGTTTTTAGCAGAAACAGTGTTTGCATGTTTGTGTGTGTAGCAGTGACATTTAGCAAATGGCATGCAGATGAATGGCCATCAAGTGACCCACTGTTGAACTGAACCAGCACGACACATACAGTACTGCACACACACACACACACTTTAAAACAAGCACACATGCGCGACCGACTTGTGAACCTGGCCACCGTTAAATGATGCATTGGCACGGCTCAGCGACTTTTTGAGACCACATGCTCACTCTGGACTACTTGACTACTGGAGTAGTTCAGACTGAGTGGAGAGTAAACACACACGTGACGACATAAACAATCACACAACACAGACAAAACACACGTGGAGAACAAATATGTGCCAAACTGTTATATTATGGTTGCACTCCTCTCCTTTGCGTTTGTACTGTCCCTTTTTTTTTTTGTTCCTTCATGTGTAATTAACCTCGTGTGTCCGTGAGTGCTTCATCTGCTGCGTATTGGAATAAATTCACCTGTTCTTATCTTTCTCTAACGCTATTTAAAGAATCATCCGCAGCATTGTCATACACTATTAATAAAATTGTTGCTGCTCACCAAGTGATGAATCACAATGGTGATTCATCCTATAGCCAGTTCTTAGAGGCTCTTAAATTTGCAGTTTTAAACCATGGGTTTTTTTCTGATGTGACAGTATAATGTTGGGTTTTCTAATACTTTCTCAACAGCTTCAGTATTGTACAAAATACAACATTAAGTTACATTAATAAGGTACTTTAAGGTATGTTGTCGCCCCTGATGTGAAGTTGTTTGGGCCAGTGTCTGAAAGATTAATTTTGCATCACAACATTTCACTGATAAGCAAAAGATATTTAGTATTTCTTTTATCGCATTTCAGCAAAATGATATTATATACACATTTCTGTTGTTGATTAGTCAATTATTCTGTCAACTATTTTGATAACTGATGAATTGTTTAAGTCAATTATAAAGCAAAAATGTCCAACATTCACTGCTTCCAGCATCTCAAATGTGAATAATTGCTGGTTTTCTGGGCTTTCTGTTATTGTAAAATGAATATCTTTGGATTGACAAATTTAGCAATGTTTAGGTGTCACTTTGGGCTCTGGGAAATGAAAATCGTTCACAATTTTTTTCATATTTTATAAACTAAATGAATCGACAAAATAATCGGCATATCAATCGTTAATGAAAATAAGCCCTAGTTTCTAGTTTGACACATGAATGCCTAACAGTGGAAGGCAGGCAATTGCTTTGAACATCAGTTTGATTATTTTATACGGGATTTTGCAAACGTGCCACATCATGACATCGATTTTGGAAAATATTCAGATTAATATTGTGATAAAGATTTCAACCATGTTTGTCCATAGCCCTGACATCAAGTAATTCAACACTTATAAATACTTACAAATATAATATAACAGATGAATACAAAAGTCATATGTCATATTGTCCGGCACCGTGGAGAGGACTCAGAAGCAGACAACTCAGAAGTCTCCTTAGAGAGTTTTAATGACAAAATGTCAAGCAAACAATGGACAAGCCAGAAGCCGAGACAGAGGGCAGGCAGAGGTAAAAAAAAAAATCCTAAAGGTCAGGCAGTGAGGCAGAAGTACAGGCAAGGGCTAGGCAAAATCCTTGTCGTCTAGAAAACAGAGCAAAAAGTCACTATCAGGTCACAGAAACAGAGCTTGAAAGCTTGGCACGAACACAAGACAATCTGGCAAAGGCTTGAGGGAGACTGAGGCTAAAGTAGGAATCCTGACTGGCTTGATTATTGATAAATATCACTGACTGCTTTAGCTGTGTCGTGCCTCAGTGACACAACAGGCCACAGTCACTTCCTCTTCACTGTTTTTCAAGAGGTTGATCCACCATTAAATGAAATGTGGATGAACAAAATTAAATTGTTGAACTCCCTTTGCACTTAATGTCTATGTTGGTTCACAGACGAGTGAAGCTGTAACGGAGAAAGAGTATAGTAGAGCACGTTATTGTTGGTGTAAGAAAAACGAAATGTGGCTGGCTGATGTTGTGGCACTTAACATCTAATAGGCCCGCAGCCAGCGCTCAGTGACAAGAACTGCAAACAGCGTCTGGTGGAGTATTAACACTTTACCGTAGACACCGAGCTCAGATCTGGAACAAATGTGGATGGAGAGGAGAGTCGGGTGGGAGGGACGTAGTCATCGGTGTTATCAAGTGTGATCCTCCCGTTACAGATTACAGATGTTTGTCTGAATTAGCCCCATGACACCTCCAGAAGGATAGTAATGACTCGTCACTCGCACACACAAAACACTAACACTCACACTGTTGCTCTCTCACAGAGCCTACTGTTGCTTTAATAGCCTAAAAGCTATTTAAAATGCCTCATACACTGAATGTACAATGACTATGGACAGTTCATGAGGGAAATCCAGGGAAAACTCTATACTGATCATAAAGGAGGAGCTGTCTTTAAAATGTTCTGCTGTTAGTGTGCTGGATGTCTACCTCTGATTTCATGTGATAGATAAACCTTTGATAACCTATGCAACAGGAGAATATTAGTCTCTAATAGCCATGTCAATGTATAAACAGGCTTTGATTGGAGCACTTACTATTCTTCCTGTGTGGGTTCATGCACTCAGACTAAGTGATTTCTCAGGGACCACACTGTCCTTCATCACTGAGCAGTTTGATGAGGGACTGTCACGTTATTCAGACAAGTTTCTTTCAGTCCACATCAGTGGACTCCCCTGTAGGCAGTGCTCTCTCATACCAGCCTGTGGTGCCAGACTTTCATCCATCAGGCATCACAGCATATAGCTTCTGATAAGTCGCCATTGCTGTAAATTGGTTTGCTCCTTGTCTCCTGTTTAATGATTGCAGGTGGAGTATATTCTGCTGAAAGTGATGTATGATTTAGAAGAGCGAGAGAAAGGCAAATATTGTGCTCAGCATACACTGTAGCACACAACCCCATCTTTGGTATGTTAGCAGCCAGTCATTCTCATACTGCAGTGCGGAATTCATACTCCCTGTCAAACAAACTCCCTGTCGGAAATAGCACTGACAACTAGTCTTTAAAGCTGCTATGACCGATATTTTTACATTAGCAGTGGATCAAATGACTGTGTGTAGCCACGGCTCTCATCAGCAGCTGTTTTCAGCAAAAAAGCTCTTTATAAAACCACTGTACCTGCCCTGCTCAGCAGACAGACACAGTTGGTGACTAGCTGGTGAACATAGAGGAGCATTTAGAAATTTAAAAATCCACTCTGTCCTTGTACCTTCAAAAAATACAAACCCACCGAAATTATTAAAACATTTATATAACAGTATGAAAGAATGGATATTGTAAGAGTCTACAAGTCTCTGATCCAAATAAATTCAGTCTCACTATCAACACAGTATGCTGATGCTGACTTCCTGTCTGTTGGACTTCATTTCAATGACCAAAACGACTTACTCTACCTGATAAATATTGATTAAGGCTCTACTGTGTTTCTAGCTTGTGGAATTGAACCAAACACAAACCAAACATTATCAATGATCAGTGTGGGAAAGAATAGCTCTTTGTGGATCATTATATGCATGAAAATCAATTTCAATTCAATACATTTTTTTTATTGAGTTATATTGAATCAGCTTGAAACAGCTTCAGATGTCCGATAGTAGTACCTCAAGTTTTTTACCAGTTGAGTTCACTTGTATCATTGATTGTATTTAGAAAAGTAAGAAGAATATTACAATAACCTTATATCTTAATGTCTTAAAGTCTTAATCATTGGTTTTCATACTACTTCTATCCCTTGTGTCTTATTTTATTGACCTTCATCTGTTTTTAACATTTTATTGTTGTGATTTTTATTTTTGCAAAATTCTATTTATTGTTGTCTATTTTATCATTTTGTACTGTTTTATCCTTGCTCTGTGAATCACTTTGGACTGCATGTTTGTGTGAAAGGTACTATATAAATAAAGTTGAGTTGAGTTATAATGAAGCAGGTTTTGATATAAATCATGCCTCAAAGACAGTTATGTGTAAAACCTGTATCATGTGTTATCAAAATGTTTGCTACCACGGCCATCTTTAAGAAGATTCAACAAAAAAGTTGTTTTAGATTGAAGCCGTGATTTAAGTCAACCTAAACTATGTTTCCTCTTTGCCAAGAGTTTCCTCTTTCAGCTTTGTATCTCAATTGGTTTTTTATTAAGAAGAAACACAGTACAATAGTTTTTTGGCAGCCAGAGCTCTGTTCCACCGTCTGGGCGTAATGAGCAGATCCTGCATCGCTAACCAAATATCCTCCATTGATTGTGGTTAGGTGGCAGAATTTCCTTGTCGATGGATACAACTACAACAACCTCTAACAACAAACAAGCCTGTAAAGGGTATCGGGGAAGTGGACACAAGAACACATTTCATGCTTCTGTTTTGAATTTCTAGTTTTGAAATAAGATCATCAGATCATATTTCACAAAGTCCCAAACACTGTGTTAAATCTTTCTGCCTAATGGCCTCCTATCCTCGGAGGGTTGGATTAAAGAGCTTCCTCTGAGCTTCTTCTGTGCTGTGGAGTCTGCAGCTTGTTAACTGTGTGTCTGTGTGAGAGAGAGAGAGAGAGAGAGAGAGAGAGAGAGTAAGTATGTGTGCTGTATTAATGTCCATCTTAATTTAATTAATCATTAGGCTGGTATTATTTTGAATTGTAAATGAGATAATGATTTGGCCCGTTCACCACCACGGTAATCAGCTGAAGCTCATGGAGGCAATAAAAACGCCAGAGTGCCACAATTTGCATGAAAAATCGCACTCCTCCTTGGAGTCATAACTCAGTCAAATCGGACACACAGAGACATGATACACATTTTTTAATTTAGTGTGACTTACACTTTCCGCAGGATATCATCGTCTCTGATGTCCATCGCAAACAATCGTCCATAAATCCACTTCGAAATTATAGAAAAAAAAAAGACGCTCCCTAAAACTCCAGAACTTGCCTGAGAATCATCACGTTTTAAAGTTTTCGTCAGTATCAGAGTAACCCAGCGATAGTTGTCTTTACATCCGTGGCTACATTGTAAGCAGGAACTGCTAAAAGCTAATTCGGCTTAATTTGAATAATATAGGCTAAAATAAACAGGGAGCAAGTTGTAGCCCACAGCACAGCTCACTGAATCTTATACTTCCTGTGTATATCCCCTAAAGCATCATGGGAACTGTACTTTTTTCCTGTTCAGAGTATTATTGTTTCATACCTCTGTGAAAGCTTTTACATTTGTTCTTACCTGTTATATCAGTTTAATATAATGCTATCCAAAAGACTGGATATAATTTGTCATTCATGGTTCTGGGGTCTCCTCAACTTAAATAATTAGAAGTGAAGACAGTGCAACATTGCAAATACAATACAGTACAATTATGGCCTCTACTTATAAGTATGTTACACTGTTAGTGAGGTTACGTGTTTACTGTTGGACAAAATAAAACCTCTCCTATAAATGGACGATAAAAATCAGACTACTTTTATGACGACTGGGCAGGTTTGAGGCTCTGATTGGGACTGATTGATTTGTCTGTCAACACAGCAGATCAGTCCAGTAGTATCACAGAACTGACACTTGATTCAAGACTTAAGTGTCAAGATTGATCTGTAGAGGAATAAAAAAATAAAGATTATGTCACGCTATCTGATCCTTTTAAGAAAAAAAAAAAGTGTCAATACTTGATTACATGTATTGTTGAAATGGGATTTGTTTCAGTGTGTGTGTGTGTAGAGGCGCTGGTCTTGCTGGATCTCATGACAGGGTTAGTATTCACACTGAGAGCAACACGCTGAGCCTCATCAGAATGTGTGGTGGCATGGACGGTAGGCGTGTAGAAGCTTGTTAAACCACATGTCACTGTTCCTCGTTCAGCTTCTGTTTGTGAGGTTCTCTGTTTCCTTTTCTCTCTCTCTTTCCTTCATTTCATTCAGCCTTTATTTAATCAATTAGTCCAAGTGAAGTATTTTTTCCTGAGACCTGAGAAGAAAAAAGCATTCATTAACTTGACAAAGAAAATACACAGTATGAATTAGTCAACCACTCCAGCAGCTGCATGACAGAAAAATATATTGTACAAAGCAATTAGAAAAAGACATTGTTGCTGTAAACGTGCTGAGAGACAAAGAAAATGTAATTTCAAAGAGCTTTACACTTTTCAATTTGGTGAAGTTGTGTCGTACTAAACAGTCTTAGTAGAACATTTATGTGAGAATAATTTAAAATCAGCTAGTAGAGAGAACTTCTCTGGTGACATGACACATATGGCTAAACTTAAAATGGTAAATGGACGACCAGACGACCCGCTCTACCTCCTGAGCCACGGCCGCCCACATCCTCTGGCAGGTCATCAGCTCTTGGCAGCTCAACAGTGGCAGCTTATAAAACTGTTTCGTCAGGTACCTTGCAGGCTAGTTGGCTAGCAACACCAAACACACCAGCAGATTTCTCAGTTTGGATACAAATCTACTTTTTCAAACTATTTACTTTGTAATTAATGACAAACACTCACAACATTCGTTTATGGATGTCCCAGGGTTTCCTGCCCAGTTATGTATTTAAAAATGATCTGCGCGCAGCATCTAAACCAGTGACAGCAGTGCCTTTATAGCTTCCCAGGAGTGCTGTTAAAATCAAACATGAAATGCTATTAGTATACTGTGTATTGGAGATAAGACAGAGAGCAGTTTACTGAAAGCTGAGTGCATGTCATCTGTAACCTGCTTCCAGACCTCCAAATGGCTGCCCACAACTGCATTTTTTTTCAGCTATTCAAGTGAAGATGAATAATGCAGTCTGGCTGAGGGGCAAAACATTGTGAAATGTGAAAAACATGGCCTTCCTTCCACCTATCCATGCCCACAAGCCAAGAGGCTGAGGGGAACAGGTTCGACTCACCTGTAGCTAGTAGATCCCCTGATATTTAACATCTATAAGAGTATAAGGTTACTTAATGACAGAGGCACTGTCCCAGTCTCAAGCTTTCATTTTTACTTAAAAACCATCATCAGGAGCAGTCTGGTGTCAGGAAACAACAGCTAATAAATAGCAGGTGTCTCAGCTGATTGCATCAATTACACTGGCATGTCACAGGCCTACACAGAGGTAAGATAAAACGGCACACAACAACACCACATACAGTATCCATCAACACATAGCATTCAACATTCATCTGTAGCTGCACGACTGGACTCTGTACCTGCAAGGCTGGTGATGACACCTGCCATCTATTTCAGCTAGTAGGCTCTTTTGTGCCCAGCTAGCTCCTCTTATGATGTAGGCAGTTCAGGTTTTATTTTATGGGTAAAAAGATGGATGGCAGATCAAACACAATTCAGCCATGAAAGATCGTCTGGACATGGCGCAGTCCACTATGTCCACCGTTGCTCTCCAGGCGTCCACCAGCTGTGTTGCATCAGCAGCCAGTTATGAGCCAGTTGGATGTATTGGAGCTTTCAGAAAAATCCAGCTTTCCCAGTCGTTATCTCTTCCAGCCAAGACACCAGTTTCATAATGAAATCAACTGATGCTATATTTGTAATTAGCATGAACAAAGCTGGACATTTTAGTGTTAGTTAATGGGATAGTGGTGTGCATCTTCAAGCTTCAACCTCCACGATGGCACCATCGTTGTTTGTGCCGGGAGAGGTGATGTGACTGCAAAGCTTCTGTCGGGGGATTTAAAACATGCTAGAGATGTGTTGTACATTGATGCCCTCTAGTCTGTTCAGGACAAAAAATGTATATGGACTTATCATGTCAACAGTGGGGGAAGAAATGTATGATTTTTGTCTTTTATTGATTTTGTGGTACTTTATTTAACATGGTTGCCATAACAAACACTGAATAAATATTGAATTTGACTGGGGAGGTTAAACTCTGGATACATTTTTACTTATATTTTACTCTCTCTTCAAGTGCTTCATCTTCTCATCTCTCTCTCTCTCTCTCTCTGCAGATGTGATCCACACAGTGGGGCCGATTGCACAAGGAGGAGTGGGAGAGGAGGAGAAGAAAGCCTTGAGGTCGTGCTACAAGAACAGCCTGAAAACAGCCACCGAAAACGCTGCTCGCTCTGTGGTGAGAACGGAGGGATGAGATGAAGGGATGATGGTAGCTAGGAAGGGAGAGAGGAAGGACTCATCAGGAGCACAGAAACCTGAGAGAAGAGAACCACTGAAGACGGGGACACAAATTAGTGAAGAAAGCAAAAAGAGGAAAAGAAAGAAAAGAGAGAACAACTGAGTCATGACTGTGTAAAAATATTCTGTAGTTAAGAAAGAAACCTGAGATAAAGAGAGAAAATGATTCCTCACATGAAAATGTTTCAAAGGAAACTACATTCAAACTGAGATAGATGCAGAGAGGGAAAGAGGAGCTGCAGGTAGGATTGCTGAGTTGTAAGAAGGTTTTATGAAACACGCCAGGTAGGAGGTTTCACAACAGAACGACGTGTTGAAGCCAAAGAAAAACACCAAAGCAACATGAAAATAAAATCAGAGGTACAGTAGGAGAAAACAAAGATAAATGCTGTGTATTTGTAGTTTCACTACTCTGGAGTAGAATTTAAACTTAAAATGTGTCACTTGCAAACAATTTGTAGTTTTTAACAAATAATTACAACATTCATTATAATTTTTCTTCCAATTTTTTTCTATTACATGTTCAAAATTTGCATGTGTCCTCTTACCTTCAAAATGTATACGGAGGGGTTATCACAATGCATTGATTTGATTGATTCTGTGATATAAAGTTAAGTTTTTATTGGTATAGCCCAAAATCACAAATTTGCCTCAAAGGGCTTTATTGACACTGATAAAGTCTGTGATTTAAAAGAGTTGTTGTTGAAGACTGAAATCAGATTTGAGTGTTTTCACTAGTTAAAATGCAAGTTTTTGAAAAAACAGAAGACATTTATGGCAGTGTGCACAGGCTGCTTAAACAAACTCTAATTCTTGATACTCAGAATTAATCCTCAATACAACCTGACTTCAACACGGCAACAGTGTATACGTTGAGCCCTTTAAGCAAGTTTTATGTTCATCTTTCATTTTGAGGGCGGTGTGAGTCATGTCTGCTCTCACACTCTCAGTTTACAACTTAGCAATCTGGTCAAACGAACAGGTCTGGAGACACAGAGAGCATCCTGGCATCTGCTCGTACCGCCGTATCTGACAGCAGGTTGAGAATCTGCCAGATTTGATTTACTTTGAAGTTCACTGGCTGCTTTTCTCGACTCAGAACCAGTAGTGTAGTCTGAATCTGCCTGACCTGGATCTCAGTTTTACATCAAAAACCATTTTTGAAACTATTTATGGTTGACGTTTCCAGCAGTAGCCATTCAGTGTATTTGCATTTAGTAATCACTTCACTGTGTAGTAGCTTTCATTGTTACAGGCGTAGTTCATCTTTCCTGAGCAGGTTTTAAACTACCTTCTCACTCACAAGGGATTCACAGGGAACGATGCATGCATGTACTTAAATATTACTGTTTTATATAATTGATAGAAGCCTCCTAACTAACCGATCTCTGCTCTCTTACAGCCGTATCAGAGGTGTGTGAAGTTACTGCTAATGCAAACAAAATATTTAGTGCTTCTGCGTCATACTTTGGCACTAAAAGGGAATTTGGCACTAAAAAGACTATAATTTGGAAGATACCCTCTTGATTTGGTTAATTCAGACAGCTGAAGCATCATATTAGCTTTGGCTGAACTGGAAATAATTGAAATTGCTTTAAGAAGAGATCTCTTTGTGGCCAGTATGCATAGGAAGAGCAATTAAAGCGACCAACAGTGCTTTTAATGTACATACAGACGTGAGGATTATAAAATTATATTTTCTGGGGCATTTTATGCCTGTATTATACAGTGAGAGTAGATATGACAGGAAAAAATGGTTCATGGTCGGCGTCTTAACCCCAAAGAAAATTGTTCTTAGACATACTTGGGGAAAAAACAACTATTATTTCAAAAGCATTCAACTGTCGAAACACAGGTGGCTTTTATTGTGGAACAGCCACAGTGAGCTGCAGGTGACAGGCTCTTTGAGAACCAGCACCCCTCCAACATGTTGTCATTAATAATATAAACTATTACTATTAATATAATTACGGTCGCTCACAGCATGATGAAAACAGGCCAGTTATTTACTGTTGTCTTGTGACACTGAGTCTTCTCTGCCCAGTTTGTTTGGCTGCGCTGTAATCAGATACCCAAGTTGTTACTTTTTGTGTCATTTTGAACGCAACTGTGGGACCTGTATTATTAAACCACACTAGCTGTTACCAAAAGAAACCAATGGTGTCACCAAATCAACCTCTATAATAGTCACCACATCCACCGTTATAATTACTATAATAATGCTGTGTGTGTGTGTGTGTGTGTGTGTGTGTGTGTGTGTGTGTGTGTGTGTGTGTGATGAAAGCAGGCTGTTATGTGATCAGCAACAGATTGTAACCACTTTGTTTGTCATCTTTACTCTGCAGGCTTTCCCTTGTATCTCCACTGGAATCTACGGTCAGTGTCTGTGTTTGCGTGTGTGTGCGTGTGTGTGTACGTGTGTGTGTGAGTTATCATAATTTTCATAGTTTTACTTCGAGTGTTTATGGGTTGCTCAGGGCTTTATACTCAAACTTGTGATTTATTTTTATTTTTTTGAGTGAGAGAGAAAACAATCCAACAATAACAGCAACAATATATCTGCGTGCCTGTGTTTCTGCCTGTGTTTTCCATCACATGCTTGTTTCCAGTATCAGTCTTTCTGTTAAACCAGAGTGCCGAGCCACGCGGTGCCACTTGTCACATTATCTCCTGCAGCCCAGAGGTGGTTCTCAGATTAAGGCCTTGGATAAAGACCGGCAGATTAAGATGGATTAGGCCGGAGATTGTGTCAGATTGACTGTAATCCCCCTTCACACTGGCAGGAAAGAGAGTTAAGGACAGTGCTTAAACACTCCCCGGGGTGGGTTTGGGTGTGAGGGCAGGTTGTAGACACTTCTCTCCTGGTGCTAGATAGAGGAAAAGGCCAAAGTAGTGATTGACTCAGTGTGTTATCCGTGTCTTCCTCTCTGTTGCACCTGTTTCTCGATGTCTGTCTGTTTTTAGCTCATTTTCTTCCAGAGTTCAAGTGTTTTCTTTCATCTGGGCTCATTTTTAAAGAGGAAGGAGAAACAAAATTGTCTACATTTAAGATGGATTTTGCCGTCTTTTATGTTATCTAACAGCTGTTAAAGCATCAAGCTGGTATGTGATGAAATTTTAAAATAATGAAGGGATGTTGCAAACAGTACTGCCAGCCAATCATGTTAGTAGTTTTTGAAAAATGCTACAAATTATCTTAGAGCTTGTTGTGGAGCACTGAAAACCGAATACATTTGGATTAAATTGAGGAACCATTAGTGGAAAAATCCACAGACATACAGTAGTCATACCTGGTCTTTAAGGCAGTGTGCACACCCGTACAGGTGTTTTCAATTATTCTGGCTGATTATACCTCGTTACAGTTTAGGTGGGAAGACTCACGATGAGAATAACATGAAGTCACTTAACTCAACTTACCAATAAAAATAGTAAATATGTTTTGGAAGAAACGTAATTGCTGCCTTGATTATGTTCAGTAGCAACATTTTTCTCCAGTCCAGTCGAGTGTTATGTTCGACACAGGGGTCGTAGTTAGTGGTCAGGGTGGATGGTGGACTTAATCACACTGGAGATCAGAGTTTGCATCCTGCGTCACGCGTGTGCTTCAGTAAGAGCTACTAAAACATTGAGGTTGAGGTTTGATTCAATATAAAACAAGTAAACACATCCTGTGTTGTGCCTGAAGTCACTGTTTAAATATTGAACCAAGACAATGATCTTTCCTTAACATTAACCAAGTGCTTTGAGTTGCCTACATGTAACCGTGAAAACTGGACAAATGTAGGAAAACAAATGAAATACGTTGAGAGTGAACATTTTGCTGATGTAGTCAGTATGAACATTTTGCAACTTTGCAAATACATTCTTTAAAAACATTTCCTCATTAAGCTGATTAAACTTAATCTGGATGGCATTACATTTCATGAAAAAGTAGTATATGGATGTCATTTTGAAAAAGCTAACAGCAGAGTGAGGCAGGTGCCAGTCAAGCACAGTTTGCACACCAGCCCACACAGGCAAGAATAGGCAAATAAGTGAAAGCACCTGTGTGGGTAGAGGTTTTAAAGTTTATTCATTTTAAAGATGCTTATTCGTCAGATGAACAAGGCTATTTTACTTTAATATAAGTTATGGAAAGGCTAGCATTTCTATTTTTTCCATCAAGCAGTAAAATAGTTTATATAGTGTAACATAAAGGGCCCAGTTTGACATTATATTACATCCCTTATAGTATGAATACTGCATTTGTGTATTTTGATGCTGAAACAATGTATTGTTTAGTGCTAATTTGCACCCTCATGTATTCCCCTATGTTTACACGTTGAACCCTCTCTCCTGATGTATGGAATAATACTGTATAATCACACCATATTTGTTTGTTTGGGCTGAGCAATTTGGCCAGATGATGAATTTTTACTGCCTTTGTGTTGCGTTTCCAGCAGAGGTGATAATTTTCCAGCACTGAAAGGTCTCGGTCGCTGAATGAATATAGAAGAAGCACTGTAGTTTTTCTCCATCTGTCTCTCCTCGTAACCAACAAGTGTGTTGTGTCTGCATCTCGCCAGAATAGGCGAGTCGCGGATGAGAGGAAGTGAGAAAACACAGAACATAGAGTGTTAGAATAATGGAAAGAAGAACAGATACCTGTCTTGGAAAAAAAAACAGCGCAGACAGCAACCTAACGCAGACACGCAGATCTGTCACTGCACCTGTTCTTGCAAATTGTGTGTAGACTATATTTTTGATGTTGTGTTTGTGTTGATGCAGGATATCCACCTGAACAGGCTGTGCACGAGGCGTTAGCAACTGTGAGGGAGTATCTGGATGAACATCATGACAAGGTGCGTATGTGGTGTGTGTGTGTGTTTGTGATTGGCAAATTTTCCCTACCATTTCCTCTAGGTATTATTCCTTTCACAGCTGTTGTTTTTGTTTTCTGGTGGGAGCGAGGAGAAGGGTGTATTGAGAAAACACATACACGCACACGGTGACACACACACACACACACACACACACACACACACACACACAAATACATTTAAACACACACTCCCATGCTCTGGCTCTCATGCTCATGGCCATGTCTGCGTTTTAATTGGCTCCTTGCGGGACTAAACCCGACTAACACTAACACAAACACACACACACCCATACGCGCATACACACTTTCTCTCCGGAGAAACAAGCGGAGAAAAGACAAAGTGATGGAATAGATGACTGGAGGGGAGGGGGGGAGGGGGGTGATGGGGAACAAAGAGGAAACTTTCCAATCAGTCGTTTACATGCTCTAAACTCTCCTCCCCTCTTCCTCCTTTACTTCTCAGGTCTCCTCCCACTCCTCTTTTCAATCTTTCTTCCTCTCTCTAACCGCCGTGCTGTATCACCTCCCAGAGAGGGTGTTGACGATGTTATTGTTAGCGCTGGAGCCCCCAGAGTCTCTGTAGCAATACCAGCCAACTGATGCCGTCAGCCGCACCGAGCTCAACAAACGAACATTAAACGTTACATGTCACACCATAGAGGACAACATTCAATGAGACTTAAACGGCTGAAAATAAGACCAGAAATCCAAATCAACGAGGCACTTATTTACATTCTGCCCAGAAATAGTTCCACTGTGTGTGTTTTTTTTTAAGGGGTAAAAAAGTTTTATTGTAAACAAATGAGATGGTGAGATGGAGTTTATTTGCATACATATAAAGTAAGAATGTTCACCAGAGGAAATTGGGTTTATTATTTAATTGAACCCCCTCCATTTTACATTGTTTACAGTGTGTTTTGGGGGGCTTGCTCTGGCTTGTAGTGCAGTAATGTAGAAAAGGAAATTGGAAATTATAGACACAGTAAGACCCAAGACACGGGGCAATGCGCCAACACTCTGTATCAAGCGTAATAATAAAAACATGAATCATTTATTCGTAAAACACAGCAAGAAAGTAGTACCCAAGGCAGTTTCATAGTTGTTAAATATTTTACAAATTAGATCGACAGTCGATCAGAAAGTTTAGATGAAACTGATGTATGACATTTGAGAAAACGACCCCACCCCATGAGGACCATTAAGTAGCTGCTCTGGGGCTTTTGATCATATCACATGATCTTCAGCAGCAAATGGGGTTTAAACGCAGTTGTCATGAAATTGACTGTTCGCTAAGCTCCTTCCCCCTTAGTTACTGTTGCTACGCCTGTTTAGCTTTTTATTCTCTCACAGCACCTGATGAAACAAAGTGAAATCAGAACTTTCCTATAATCCCTAGACGTAGTCCTAATAATATAAGTATGATAAAGAAAAATGTAAGATCACACTGTTTCATTCCAACATAACCCTGTTTGGCTGCTTAGCTTACATACTTGATCATATTCAAACGGTATGTTTTCACTTTTCATGTTACAAGAGACATCCCTGTGATTGACTGGCGACCAGTCCTGGGTGTACCCCGCCTCTCGCCCAATGTCAGCTGGGATTGGCTCCAGCCCCCCGCGACCCTCTAAGAGGATAAGCGGTATAGAAAATGGATGGATGGATGTTACAAGAGAAAATCCTCCCCAAATCCAATAAAGAGCAGGAGAGAGCTACTAACGTTGGCCTGAACTCTGATTGCATCCAGGACCGGCTTCAACATACCAGTGGGGAAATACTACACAGTGGATGTGCTGGTCGTGACGCAACCGCTAATGCCACAAACTATTAGCTAATGATATGCTAACTCTTGGCCACACACGCTAATGTTTCCTTACACTTTTTCTCTTGTGTTTTGGAAAGGCTAAAAAAAAGAAAAACACACACCACCCTCTAAACTTTGTAAGCTAAGCTTTGATTGGACATTCGCTATTCGTGGGAAGGAGTTTAGCAAACAGTCAACTGCAGATGTTCAAACTGAACATAAGATTTGAACCTCAGCTTCAAACCAACATGGACAAGAAGTCCTGAAAGTACTCAGAAATCTACAATTCCATAACTGGGCAAACTCCATCTGCTGATGAGGATCCTGTGATATGATTGAAAGCTCCAGAACAGCCACTAAATGGACCTTGTGGTGAGATTGTTTCTCAAGTTCTGTTTCCAACAGTGAACCTTGAACCTCAGTTGGAAAATCATATTGTTTTATATGTATTAAGTGCAAACTAAAAGCTAGTAAAATACAGTATAAAATTATTAAAGGAAGGTTATGCAGGTTTGCATAGGACTTAATGTGTATAAAGTCTACCAGTACCGGTGAGTTCTCCACAACAGGTCGGTGAAGTGAATCCATGAAAAATAAACTTTGCTGCAGACAGATTTTCTGTTTGAGAAGGGAATATTTTCAGGCTCTGTGTTTCCCTTAAAGACAGGCAGTTCTGAGAGAGCCCATTACATTCAGTTGATGTTATTGTTAGCCTTAGCATCTCCAGGGTCCCTGTTGCAATAGCATCAAAATGAGCTCCCCACTGCCACCGTTTTCCGGAGGCCATTTTGCATCTCTCCTCACAAGCATTTGCTTTAATTTGACTGAGGGAGGCTGCAAAAATGGCGTAAGTAGATGCAACTCAGTGTGGAGGTTAGAGATTTCGAACCTTAGCCCACGGGGTGTAGTTACTTACATTTCCATATCTTCCCTTTTAGCCTCCATTCAAATCCAGGCGAGTGATGGCAATTGTGCAACAAGCCGGGACTGAAACACACGTGCTGCGGGCTAGCAGGCTGCGGAAATGTCTGTATTTGTAAGCAAAGAGATTTAAACTCCCGCACCAGGCACAAAGTGAGAGAAACAGCCTGGCTATAAATTGCACTGCCTCACCCAAAATGGAAAAATCAAAACCTTTGTAGAGACATTAGGGTGGTAATAATGTTTGTCAGAGTCTGAGAAATAAGAGCACACAGCGGAGCTTATATCCCTGGAAGCATCTTTTTAATGTAGCTACAGTAACTTTAATCGTCAGGCTACATATAGTGTTATAGTGTTGTGTACTGCACTGTCTGTCCAGCTATACAGAGTATAATGTAAATATTATAGACTGCAGAGCCAGGATCTAAAGAACACAAGAGCACAGAGCATAAAGATTGTTTATTGTTGTAAAATAGCTGCACTCACTCGGCCAGTGTCTTAATATTATTTGAAATCTATTCTTTTTATGGCTTTGTGTGTGTGTGTGTGTGTGTGTGTGTGTGTGTGTGTGTGTGTAGTGGTGAGTCTGGATTGAGTTGACTAGTGTTTCTCACACAGTAATGAGAGAAATGGAGGGCCTATTGCCAAATACTCACACACACACACATTCAGTGTAACACTCAGGGGCATGCACAGAAACACACAAAGTTACTTTTCTACCTTATACACACATCCATAGACACAAACACTTATACAATAGAAGTACTTATAGACTTACACAGGAACTTCTCCTCTCTCTAACCTCTCTCTCTCTCTGACACACACACTCTCTCTCTCTCTCTCTCTCTCTCTGTACATTTGCAGCCCTCTGTCCCCAGCATGCAGTTTAATAAGCGCTGTGGTGTGGCATGATCATAATAGGGAGCTAATAGAGGAGTAATGGACTGATGCATTAGCTGCATTTCCTGATATCGCCACCGCACAATGTCACACTCTGTTACATTGTTCCCCCTGCTATTGACGAATTCACGGTTATTGCATATGGTTGTAATAAAGGTCATTGTATGTATCTCTCTCTCTCTCTCTGTGTGTGTGTGTGTGTGTGTGTGTGTGTGTGTGTGTGTGTGTGTGTGTGTGTCAGCTGGACAGAGTCATCTTCTGTGTGTTCTTGCCGGCGGATAAGGAGCTGTATCTGCAGAACCTCCCGCTCTACTTCCCTGCTGGTGAGTTGTCTTTCTCCCTTTCTCTCTCTCTCTCTCTCTCTCTCTCTCTCTCTCTCTCTCTCTCTCTCTCTCTCTCTCTCTCTCTCTCTCTCTCTCACACACACACACACACACACACACTCACCTATATACAGTGATGACAGCTCAGCTCAATTTAGCTACACACACAAATAGAGACACACACTGTGGTGATAAATACTCGGCATCATCCACTGTGTGCTATTTGCACATCCAGTACATTCACACATACAGGAAGCCTTTAGACACATTACACTGTGTATATATAGCACACATAATTAGGTTTAATTACATCAAATAAACATATACTTTGCTCCCGACATATAAAACATTGAAATACACATAAACATGCACAGTGGCTTGAACCACAGTTATGCTTTATGATTTTAATGCACAAAAGAGCACACACAATGCTGAAATACAGTACATGTATATTCTGTTTATTGGCATGGCCTTTTCCTGACTATCTGAGAAACTGCCTTGTTATTTCACCCATGAATTTATTTGATTTATTTAATCAATTAAATCTGTTTGAACACAAATTCGGTTGATTGACAGTAATTGTCTTCGTGTCAGACATTTGTTCTGGTGAGTTAAGACACTGTGTAAACTGTTAAATAGCGATATGGCGTCATGCAAGTTGTGGTTGGGAATAATTTCAGTAAAGGGCAAAGCAGAACAAA
This sequence comes from Macquaria australasica, assembly GCA_005408345.1. Lineage (NCBI taxonomy): Eukaryota > Metazoa > Chordata > Actinopteri > Centrarchiformes > Percichthyidae > Macquaria > Macquaria australasica. The sequence goes on along the minus strand of SEMN01000982.1, from coordinate 114,957 downwards.
CAAATGGGATGTACAAAATTTATTTTTCTTTTTAGATTTATTGCACCTTTAAAAATGAGACACTTCTTACTTTCCCTTTCTGATGTAACAGCCATTCGCATATTTTACACGATGCAAGTATAGTACTAAGTGCAGTCCACATAACCAGCTTGAGGGACACAATTAGGACTTAAAACATATTTATTGTCGTCAGTAGCCTGTGTTGTGATCCAAACATTTAAGGATCGGCACAATAAAAAGACTTAAAGGAGTTGAGTTAGCTCAACAGTGTAGCAAATATGCTTATTTACATTCTTTCTTTCTGTTAGTTGAGAAGATCGATACCAATCACATGTCTGTGTGATTAGTGTGGAGCTGGACGTTGTTAGCCTAGCTTAGCATAAAGACTGGAAGTAGTAAACAGCTAGTATGACTCTGTCCATAGTTCAAACTATGTCTACCACCACCTTTAAAGCTCGCTAATAAACACATTATATATCATTAGTTTAACGCACACATAAACAGTCATTTAAGAGGGAGTTGCTTGCTGTAACTATTTCTTGACAAACAACAGTTTATCCATCCAGCCAGTACTTCTGTGCTGTATCTCCAGCTATAGCACAGCTGCCAGATATCAGTGAGCAAAGCTTTTGGTTTTAGTCTCTATGTTTTGGCACAATCATAGCAAACCTGGCAAACATACTTACCAAAATTTCCATTTTTGGAGTACAGTGTTGGCAGGATGACATTTGAAGATTTTTAGACATTTCTTAGCCAATCATGTGTGTTTTGCCCTCATTTCTGTGTCCGCCCCTTTAGCCTGACCAATGACAGCAGCGTATTCTTCAGGTAACCAGCATGGTGTGTATCAACATGTGTAGCTTGCTCTCTCAACAGGAATAACTGCAATTAGTCTGTTTGTAGATGGGCAGTCTCAACCTCTGTGTGAAATGTAAACGATGTGTTCACAGAGGGGAAACCCTGACATTTCCTCCAACCTGCAGTTATTATATTTTGGGAATAAATTGCCAGTATTTGCACCTTAGCTAAATGAAATTCACTGAGCACTGCTGACCTCAAGCTAGCTAGTGTACAAACTGTTGCTGAGGAAGAAAATGTGAAAAGCTTTTTCCTCCAAAGGTGAAATGTGTCTGGTTTAACTGAAAAAAATAACAACAATGTTTTAAGCCTCCAAGGTTCTTCCTTCAATCTGCAAGTCGTGTTTCACCTGCTTTTCAAAATGGACTTAAAGGAAAGTCGTGTACCATCATTGCAGATTGATCTGTATGGTTAAATGAAGTTTAGTAAATACGTAAATTCTATGTTGGCTGGAGCTGTGACATGATGACTTCACCCATTTGTTTTGATTGCACTCGTGATTGATAGTGTTATAATGCCAAGCAGTCTGGGCTCCTAAGCATGATCAGTCATTCACTCAATTATTCAAATTAAGCATCGGTATTACAACTGCAGCCTTAACCTCTAATGTCTTGCTTTACCACTGCTATAAATCAAACTCACCTCTCGCCTCCAAAACATTTTGAGAGAGAGGTCTCAGCCGTCTCATGCTTTCTGCTTTTATAAAAGTTTTTTTTTCATATGACTTGGCACACAGCTGCTGCCAAAGTCAAACTTAAGGCCAACAAAACAATCAGAAAGTTGCTCAGAAGAAATCCTACAAATTTTCACCTCCACAAGTTTTGTACGGCTGCATAGTCCTGCGTCCAATTTGGTCAAAATCTTACATTTACCTGAATTATTCAGCTGGCACAGAGTTACTTAAACTCATATTCTCAGTACACAATAAGACGATGTAAACAACTGTGGACCTGAATTAGTGCCTTTACAACTTTCCTCTCTCCCCTCTGTGCTTTTAGACCTTACAAAGCAATTAGAAAAATCAGGCTTTGTTCATTTTTATATTTCCACTTCCCAGTCTTGTGTGCCAAAAAATAGCGACGATAAATGACGAACTTAAATAAGAAAAAGTTAAGAGCAAACGGGGAAACCTTCACACGCTGTCAACAAAAACTTGGCAGCATGAACAACAACGCAGGGAAGAAAGGTTGACATTGAAAGCAAAGCAGGGAGTGTTCTGTTTAATTTTAAATGAAAGGAGAAATGTCATGGTCTCAGTGGCAGTAAAGTCAGAGCAACAGAGAAATGCCTCTGGGGTTTGAATATATCACCCTGTATAACATTAATATGCATGCTGCTTAACAGTTCAAGGCAATATATATACAGTATGCATGCCATTTAATTTTCTTACCTTTATAGTTCAGATTATGTTTTAAGACATACAGCAGCAAAACAGCAGACAGAGTTTTACATAAAAATCAAACGCACTTAAATACACAAGACGAGATAAAAACATACCGTGTACTGAGGATTTAAAGCATTTTACATATATGTCCTGACAGACAAGGAGTTGAAGAGTTTAAAATAAGAGCAGAATCCAATCAACTTTGCAGTCGTATCTCTCACATAAGCTTTAAACTCAGACACTGGGTTAAGAGTCTTAAATTTTTTTTTATCTTTTTGCAGACAGATTTGACCAGTAGTGGCCGATACCAGGAAGGATTTCTCTCTCATTTCAGTGTGGGGCCTTGGGGAAGATCAGTTGCTAAAAATAATGGGATCTCAAACTGCGGTGCCCTTGTACTCTCTACTTAATACAAAAACCTAAATATGTAGGAGTTCACTAAGGAGTGTTTTGTAGATAAAAATAAAAGCAGAAGTAGCCCCCTCACATTAACATACAGTATAATGTGCAATTATGAGTATGAGCTTTAAGGATAAGGCTGGTGATATTCTATATTTTTCCTATTGTCAACAAATCCCAATCAAAAACCAACAATGAACTGAAGTATTTCCTGTGTAGAAAACGCCTGAAACTTCTTATTTCTCTGTGCCATAGACCTCCATTGTTGTCCAAATATTATTAACTACAATCAATGAGCCACACTGTTGCACTGGCTGACATGTTCCTTTATTTACATGAATACAGGCACTGTAGTTTAATTTGAGTCAGCCTAACAAACACTGTCTTAATGATGATAGTTCTCACTAGAGCATCGAATGTGTATTAATCCACTGCTGAAAATAGTCCCTAATAAATGCACTGTTTACTCCTGTTTGTATAACGTTTGCTAAAATTTACAATGCCCAGCTGTTTTAGGAAATTATTTGGCCTCTTTAAAAAATAAAACTATTTGTAACCTGTTTTTAAAGATTTCTGTCTTCTGTAGGAACCAGTGTGCTTGGGGCTGAGTGCCACAGACCGGGTGGGGAAGTCAGAGAGTATTGGCAGATGGACTATTATTGGTGTTGGTCTTTTCATAATATGTCTGGACAATAAGAAAAATATAGAATAACAGCAACCTTTAACAGTTTGTAATAAATCTCAGTTCCCTGTACTACACAGAACCCAGAATTTGGGGAAAATAAGCCGCAAATGAAAATAAAAATGTTGCAGCAGCTGGTTTCTATTAGGCCTCAAAGAAAATACAGTTTGTATGTAAAGGAGAACTTCAGTTTGTCTTCAGTAAGTAGTTGGAGAGGAAGTCATCAATCACAGTCCCCAAATATGCTCTCTTTGGTAAATTATTTAAACAAACTTAAAGGAAAATTAATTTTACCCAGAATTTAGACAGTCAAATATATTAGTTCTTCTAAGTTCTTGATCACATAAAGCTGCACTAATGTACATTATCACTAATATATATTTTTTACAGTGGATCAAATGACTATGTATCATGTGAAAGGTCCATCTAGCTTCAGAGCTCGAGGGTCTGTTTTCTTACTTCTGTGATGAGGCAAACTGAGCTTCCACTCAACATGCTGCGCTTTCAAACTGTGACACAGCATCAGCTCTTCACTTGAAGCATGAAATCAGCACTTTCTCATCTTCACCACTGGGTCGGTCCACTAAAGAGGTTATTTTCCAAAAATGCAGGTGTGTCCCTTTAAAAAAAAAAGAAGTCTGTGCTAGCTGTTGGTGTCTTTCTTCTCTAATGGATGTGCAGCAGATTTTGTAGCAGCAGTGAGCGAGCAGTAGCGGTGCTTGGCTGGTAGATGGACCGGAACTGTCTGTGTGTGTGACAGCCTGCAGGCAGGCCTCCAACTCTCCACTATAAACCTTATGTGTCTCCAACACCTGGCACTGCCCACACTGGCTGTCTGTTTGATGTGTATGTGTGTGTGTGTGTTTGCATGTTTTGAGTGTGTCTTTAGCCATGTTGGACTGAGAGTGACTAATCCTCGCTAACAGATCCCTCTGAGGCAACCAGACGCGTGCAAAGTGCTATTAACCACTGCATGGCCAAGGTAAAATGCTCTCTTTCCTTGTTTTACAAGTGTCAATTTTTTTCTCTCCCGGCTCTCACAGAGGCCACTGTCAAGAGTAAACTCTGAGAGAGTGGATTTGTCAGATTTGGTTGCTGTGGATACACACCGCTACGCTCAACATCCAGATTCCTCCTCCTCCTCCTCCTTCTCGCTGTCATCACAGATCAAGACCTTCAGCAGGAAGATAACTCCTAAATGGATGATTGCTTTTTTTGAAGTGCACACTGGCTCTTCTGCAGATGTTGATTACTTTCTGTTTTTCCCACTAATGATAGAGGTTAAGAGAGGTGACGTGATACAGATAATTCATGTGAAAAATGGACTGTGTGTACAATAAGCTGCACTCTAACTTGTCCTTTATTGTCTGCGATCAGTGGCAGCTTTGCATCAAGCTTATACAACCCCCTGTGTGCTATTTGAATATTGGGATTCCAGTGTGTGTGCATGTGTGTGAGACAATGACAAAAGCTTATTAAAACGAATCACACAGGCTTCTGGTGTGTGAATTGATTATTTCTCGGGATGTGATACAAGTCAGTGAGCTGCGGCGTCACCCGGGAACATTTTACATGAATATTTCTCTCTCAGTTTTCTCGCATCTGTGTGTGAAGGAGACACAAACAGGAACTTTGTTTATCTGTCAGCAGTGGTGGAAAGAAACTAAGTAGATTTACTCAAGTGCTGTAAATACATTTCTAAAGTCTACTTCACTACATTTCAGAGGGAAATATTGTACTTTCTACTGCACTACAACCCCTATTTATCACTTTGAAGATCCAGATTTTACACACAAAAGATATCTGCTTGTAAAATATGATGATTTGTTAGATTAAACTACACAGCAATATATGTAAAGACTTGGCACTAGTATCATCAGTAGGGCTGGGTCATATTATGTATATCAATATTATGATATTTATAGAGTGTGTAGTGTTTTTCCAATAATAATATACGATATAGCAAATGTATGCAAAATCAGATATGAAATAATCAATGATTTTCAATGTAATGAACTGTTTCACTGTTATGTATTACGTAAGAAAAAAACACATGTAACTCAAGAACTTCAGTAACTAATTTTGATTGGTCATAATTAAAATGTGCTTAGAATCATTAACTTAATCTGTCAGAAAGATAACAAAATATATTTGTATTGTCACCATACAATTCCACTGAAAGACAATAATACTGAATTATCACTGAGCCCTTTTCATCATAAATAACTATAACCAGTATTATCAATCATTTGGAGTCGTACGTCTGGCCACCTGATTTCTTCTCTTTCTCTTTAGCTGCTAAATGCTCCACTATGTTCACCATCTACTCTCTAACTGTGTCTGTCTGCTGTTAGCTGATGAGCAGGTAGTGTACAGTGGGTTTTTTAGAGCTTTTTAGCTGAAAACAGCTGCCTGCTGATGCCAAAAACGGCACTATGAAAGTGGTGAGAGTGAACCAGAACAGTAAAGTTGCAGCCAGACAGATAAACAGTGAGCTGAAACTCACTGTAAACCTCCATAAAGCCGAGGGGAGCTGCAGATTCAGGTTAAAATTCTCTGTAGGTTCATCACTCTGAGTGACCCCTTTCATACTGTCATTTCATACATTGTTATTATAAAAAATATTGATTATAGCTGCTTTAAGTTCATGTTGCTAACAATACTTCTGTGCTTTTACTTGAATGCAGGACTTTTACTTGTAATTAAGTATTATTATATTGTTTCATTACTACTTTTACTGATCTGAATACTTGTACTGCCAGCAATATCCTTTTACAGTTTGTCATAGCTTCACTTTTTTTGGACGATCACAGCACCTGTTCATTTTTAACAACAATCATCAATCCTCCCCCCCTTCCCTCTTTTTTCTTTATTTCCTTTTTGTCTCCATGCTGTCCAAATCCCATCCACCCCGTCTGCCTGTCAGAACACACCATATGTGTATTCATACAAGCGCCATCATGCTTCTCCCTACAGCACGTTTGCATGAGTTTTTAATTGTTTGTTGCAGGATGTAGCCGTCACGTGTCGGCGGGACTCAGGCGGTGATTTGTGTGAAGCGAATTGAGTGTTTAGCGAGCCGCCGTCCCGCCCAATGACTTTCATCTGCCAACAACCATCTTTATTGATTCCAAACAATCTGCCACGGTGGCGCAGACGCACAGGGAGGAGGTGGGTGGAGGGGTGGGACAAAGGAAGGAGAGGGGTAGTAGGGGAACAAATAAACTACAAAGAATATCAACAGGAAATTGTGAGAAAGCCCCCTTTTTCTGTAAAAGCATCATCTGTCACAAAGGGGATTGTCTTTTCCTCTTCTGAGCCCTTTGATTCCCTCCGTGTCTGGGCCTCCGTTTCTTCTCCTTCCTCCTCGTCTCTATTTCTCGCTGTTTTACTCTACAGGATGGTGGAAAAAAAATAAACAGATGGAAGAGGGAGGGATAAAGAGACAGAGGGAGGAAGGATGTAGGAGTTCAAACTGAGAGAGGGGGAGGAAAAAAGGTGAAGGGATGAGAGGATGCAGAGCCGGCAGGAGGATGGAGAGATGGGTGGAAAAGAGGGGTGGAGAGCCTGATGAACTCATCTAAAGGCGCTCTGGGTTTTTTAATAAGCAGCAGACTGTGAAGCTACTCTCCGACCAGTCACTCTGAGTAATGAGAGAGAGAGACAGAGGATGAGAGGATGAAAAGACAACGAGACTCATTATCCTCTGACCAATTTTCATCACTGTCCTGTCAGTAATCTCTCTCTCTCTCTCTTTCTCTCTCTCTCTCTCTCTCTCTCTTTCTCTCCGGGACTCAAACAGTCCACTGCTCTGTTTGAGATGACAGATGAAGACCAATTACGCTAACTGTTTCGTTAACTTGAAGGGTGATTCCCTGCCATCTTCCAGAACATACACTGATAATCCTGTTGGCCCTGGAAATTACTCGCAGCTCACGGCTCTCAAACACACCTGTGTGTGTGTGTGTGTGTGCAGCCTTAATACTTTCAATAGTTAAAGTGTGTGTGTGATGAAAAATGTCCACTGCTTGTTCGGTTGACAGTATCCGATGGCGGTGAACTCTCAGGTGTTTGATGAAGAATTATTTCAGGCTGATGACTGCTGCTGCTGACTTTGTTCCTCGCAGTCTAATAGGTTACTGCCTTGTCAACATTTTCTTGGCGCTTAAACATATTTGTTTTTGTTCTGCTTGAGTTTCTTCCAGCAGCGAGACGGAGAATAAACTCCAGTTTGTTAGTCTCTCTTGCTGTTTATTGCTTTCGCATTGTGTCATTTTAACCTAAGTGGCTCCTATTCAGAAACTGTATTTCTCTGTGGTTGCAGTGTTTCTGGCTTGGCTGAAATGTTCTGTATGGAATGAGGAAAATCTATGCTTGTGCAATTTTGCTGAATGTTTTTTTTTGTTTTTGTTTTTTTTATTGCAGCAAGCTCTCCCGATGTGATTTTCATCATGCTGTGTCTCAGCTGTTCTTTGTGTTGTTGTTGCAGGCCTGGGCAGTGCGGTCACTAATGCAGCAATAGAGCAGATCTCTAATGAGACTATGTTTGATAACACATGTGGGTATGCAGAGCCTTTAATGATAAAAGTCAGCAATGATCTGACTCACCTACAGAACAGTTTAGTATCAACACGAACACAGAAATAATGCCACATTCATGTCAAATAGTTCAGACCATAATTATTAGCAACAGACTGGAAAAACCATTTCACAGCAGCTTCCTGGTTGTGAGTCCAATTTGGGGGATATCTGGAATTTCTGACATTGACGATATCTCCCATTTGGCAAAAAGAACTACAGAAGTGTCAACAAACCGTTGGCAAAATAACTGCAAAGCCACCATCGCTGGCAGTTACATCTGAATAAAATCCAATATTAACACTAATACAATTAGATTCAGCTGATTTAAAAGAAGCTACTGTGTGTTTGCATCTGGGTTCATTTGTTAACGAAGCGCTTCAAATACTTAACACGGCAAAAGTAGCTAATTTAGGATATTTAAAGGATGTGACTCTACTAGCAGTGGGGGTAACCATCTTGGAATAACACATGAACATTCCCAAGTCAAAATAAAGGGAGGGTTTTCCGTTCTTCCCATTCGGAAGACATTATGTGAATGCAGCAATAGTCCACAGAGAAGTCATTCATATCCAAGAAAGGTCTCCAATATCTACATGTCCATGAACCAACATTTCTGGACCGAAATGTCAACCTTCATTGCATAAATATAATATACACTGTACATATAAACAAGAAAATCCACCAGTGCAGCATTAACAGGGAAACAATATTAGCTATCAACAGTCCTTCAGTGCTTTGTGTGACTGCCTGTTGCAGACATTTCTCTGGCCGACACCTCTGGCCTGCATGCCTCTGGATCTGCAATTGTGGGATATTATCTCCCTGAAGGGCCTCACAAACCTGCAGGCAGAGGGTTATGGCTCCTGATGTTGAGATTCAGGTCGTCACACATTCAAGGTGGGAAGCTCTGAATGAACAGCTTTATAAAAGTGACAAGATGAGGTATTATTCCAGCTGCACCTTGTTAGGTAAAAGTGCACTAAGCCGCAAAATAAACAGGGGTTTAGGGCACTATTAATCACAATTACTTAATCACAGCCATAAACACTGCTACAAAGATGGCTCATATTAGACAAAATGCCAATTAGCAGTGACAATCACCACTGTGGGAGGTGAGTTTTTCGAGCAACACGAGAAAACTAACAGAGCTCCTGTGTTTTACATTTATATGTCAAGAAAAACCGTGACAGCGTTTGCCAAACAGATTAAATGCTTTTCAGAGAGGAACAGTGGAAACGATTTGAAACTATTGACAGATATGATAAAATTAGTGTCCTGTGCAAGGGTTTGAGAAATGGCTGCTGTAAACTGGTACTCAAACTAATATGATCCACCTGTGTGGCAGTGTTTGCAAAAAATTTGGTTTTAGGTAAGTATTTGTATTATTGGTGGTCGGAAGCAAACTAACAACTTTCTGTAAGCTGAGGTTCAAAGTTCATTACTTGACCCCGACAGTCTCATCACAAGGTCCATTCTTTAGCTGTTCTGGAGCTTTCTATCATATCACATGATCGTCATCTGCAGATAAGAGTTTACCCATTTGTCATCAAGTTATAGATGTTCAAATTGTCATTTTTCTCCAATCACTTGAAGGACTTCTTGTCCATGTTGGGTTAAAATGTGAGGCTCAAAGCTCATTGTTGACCTTGGAAATAGCAGTTGAAAAACCAATCTCACCACAGAGTTTCTGTAAAAGTTTTCTCATTCTAAAAGATATTGCCTTTACATTAGCACACTGGTGTTACTTCAGTATAACACTAGTCAGAATCAGTTCTCAAATAAGCAACAGTGTTCACTGCCATCTGCAAGTATTTGAACAGTGACTCGTCTTTTGTTATGTTGGCTCTGTGCTCCAGTACATTGGATCTGAGATGGAACATCTTGTTGCCATGTCCAAAAATTGGGGTGACTATGAGCTTTTTGAAGAGGTCTTTGTATAAGCTCTCAGCGTCCTACCTCTGCTGCACAGCCTGTTGATTATTGTTTAGTTCATGTATATGTGAGTATATGAAGGTGTATGTCTTATACTATAAGATAACTTACATTAGTTGTATTTTTTAATTCAGTTTTATTTATATAGCGCCATATCATAACAAAGTTATCTCAGGGCACTTTTTCGAATAGAGCAAGTCTAGACCGACTCTTTATATTTACAGAGACCCAACAGTTCCCACCATGAGCAAGCACTATGCGACAGTGGCAAGGAAAAACTCCCTTTTAACAGGTAGAAACCTCGAGCAGAACCAGGCTCAAGGTGGGCGGTCATCTGCCTCGACCGGTTGGGTTGAAGGGGGAAGGGGGGAGCGGGAGAGAGAGAGCAGGAGGAAAGAGAACATACAGCAGCTCAATACAGCATAGATATGGTAATGGCATTGATGTTAACACCAACAGAAACAACACTAAGAGCAACATTATAATAGCAATACTAATAACAGCAACAACAGCAATAGCATCAGCGGGTGCAGAGCAGGAGCACGGGGGCAGCAGGCGGCAGCAACCACAGACCCAGACCTCCACAGCTCCAGAGGCAGAAACACCTGCAGAAAGCAACAGAAGGGGAGGGAGAGAGAGAGAGGAGAGAAAGCACACAACTACGGGAAGAAGTTGAATTAATAACAAGCATTGATGGGATATGAGGGCGTACAGATGGAGAGGAAGAGGAGGAGAAAGGAGCTCAGTGCATCATAGGAAGTCCCCCGGCAGTCTAGGCCTATAGCAGCATAACTAAGGGGGGCTCAGGGGTCACCTGAGTCAGCCCTACTATAAGCTTTATCAAAGAGGAAAGTCTTAAGCCTACTCTTAAATGTGAGGAGGTTGTCCGCCTCCCGTACACAAACTGGGATCTGGTTCCACAGGAGAGGAAACATGTTTGTTAATGCGCAAACAAACATGTAAGATAATGATTGATCCTTACACTGTTTACCCAATATGGATGTGAACACCGTGTTTCACGTTAAATGTACTTATACAGAGATGAAACAATAGAAAATGTGTCGCTCTATGTAAAGACCGTATATCAGAAACTATAGCAGAAGCTTGAATGGAAACAGAAAGTCACCTTGCACAACTATAGTAATAAAAACATGCCACCAATGCCAAGCAATATTAACATGTAAACATACTGTATAGCTGATCCCCCAGAGTCTAGAGGTGAATGTCCTTTGATGTTTGTATGATATGTAGCTATCTTGGAACACAACAGCGTCTAGACAAATGTATAGAAACCATGTTGGGGGACGGGGAGACCTGTTAACAAAGTAGTCCTGCTCATTTCTTCATTGTGCTGATGTCAAACAAATTATAGGTTAAGTTTAATTAGTCCTGATGTTGCTGGAGTCAGACCTCTTGGAACCAATTCAAGGAGCCCTGCTGAGCTCTGGACCCTGGTTGTGGAAGAACGTAGAATAGAAAGTGTGTGTGTGTGTGTTTGCAATCATTAAGTATTAGTGAAATGTTTCAGGCCTTTCAAGGTATTTCTCTTCTAAGAAAATTGTGAGCCGGCAGCAAAAAGTGGCCGGCACTCAGAGAGGATGAGGATCCGGCAGTTAGGTGAGATGTGTATGGATGAGGCCATGATGGAGAGAGCGAGAGAAGAGGGAGGAGGGCGATGTTTACGGGTGGAGGGTAGCGAGGCCAGTAAACTGCTTGTGAAATGAAAATGGCTCTTTAGCAGAATCCAGGACACTTGGGCACTGCGCTGGATCAATGTCTCTGATTTACTGTCTGAAAGCCTGTCAGAGGGAAAGAGAGGCAGAGGGGGGAGACGGAGGCCCACAGGAGGGGGGAGGCCGGACAGGGAGAAGTTAGAGGTAGAAGAGTCCTTTAATGGAAGGAGAAAGAGGAGAGACGGGGAGAGGTAAGGATGGAGAGGGAAATTGTCCATCAGAGTGACTGTGCAGAGGCAGAATCAGAGGGATTACTCCTCAAGTCCTCACGGCAGAGATACAAAATCAATCTGTCAAGGCGATGGGGAAGGGCAATCTTGTTTTGTTCAGGGAATTGGTGCGGCCATTTAGGGTAAAATCAATAGGGGGACACATGGCGCTTCTTAAATCCCTACTTTCCCCACAGAGGCCAGCTGTATTGACTAACAGGGGAGTGTACGTAGGAGGTACACAAATCTTTAACTTGACCTATCTGGAAGGAATCTGTATTCTGTTTGCTGCCAAAGCATCCGCGGAGTCAGATGAAGGTGATGATTTCTGACGTGCACCCAGGAAATTCATGTAAATAATGAGAAGACGACTTTGAGGTAGAACAAACGGTCTTCTACTGTTTTTGATTGATTGAATTACAGGTAACAAAAATCTATCTATCAGGCCTGCAACTGATGATTATTTCATCATTGTAGGTTATGTCTCGATTAATCTTCTAGTCTATAAAATATCAAACAAGGCTAGTCTATAGCTATGCTAGCAGCCCTGAGCTGAATGCGAACGTCAGCATGCTAACAGTGACAATGCTAACATGCTGAAGTTCAGCAGGTTATATTTACGATGTTCACCATCTTAGTTTAGCGTGTTAGCATGCTAACATTTGCTAATTAGCACTTAACATAAATTACAGCTGAGGATGATGGGCATGTCATTATTTTTGCAGGTATTTGTTCATAAACCAGAGGAAATTTTTACACTGACAAAAGTTTGACTTGATGATGGCGCAAGATAAAAACTTAAGGGATCACCAAAGTTATTACAAGTCATCCTGAAGGGAACATGAATATCTGTACCATCTTTAATGGCATCCAGTAGTTTTTCACTCAAAACCACAAATGTGAACCTGCTTGTAACTATAGAGTGTTAGCGTAGTCATTAGGATTAATCATCTAAGCCATGAATGTCTGTACACATTATGAGTCAATCCATTTAGCAGATGTTGAGATATTTCACAAAACAAGTGAAGACTTTCAGTCTGGAAAATGGTGGACATGCCGACAGGCCGACGTTGCTTCAGTGCTAACAACATGAAACAACTGCTCACTGGAATTCTTCTGAGTCTAAAATTGATGTCTTCAGATGTCTTGTTTTGTCTGACCAACCCCAAAACCCAAACATATTCAGTTTACTATCATGTAAAACAGAAAAGCAGCAAATCATCACATTTGAGAAACTGGAACCAGAGAAAGTTTGGTATTTTTGCCTTTTTTAAATCACTGAAACGATTCTCAAAATAGTTGCCGATTAATTTTCTGGCAATCAATTAATCGGTTAATTGTTGCAGCTCTATCTATCTACTGTTCACTGTTTTAGCCACTGACATCCGTGACTTGTCATTGTGTGTTTGTGACAATGTGTATGTGTTCGCCTGTGTTCGAAACTGTATCAGACTGCATGAGTGTGTGAGTGTGTGTGTGTGTGAAGGGAGGAGTGTGTTCCTGTGAGTGTGTCAATGTCTGAGTCAGTGACACACACACACACACACACAGGTAGAGCTCTGGGGCCCAGGACGACAGGCCGGACGTCTCGACAAGAGTGTTTTCCCGCACCCTCGGGACACGGGGAGTCTGGGTTGGGGAGGGGTGGGGGGGCTTATTTTATTTTTATTTTGAGTGTTTAATGTATTAAAAGGGGCCGGGGTAATGAATTATAATCTTTAATGCAGAAACCGATCGATACCACCAAGAGAATAAATCAGCTTTTACTGAGAGCGTCAAAGCCCCTTAATACACTAGGGGAGAGAAAGGGAGTGCATGAGGGAGGAGGAGGAGGAGGAGGAGGAGGGAGGGACAAACTGTTAGGAGAGGAGGAACGATTCTGAACGAAGCAGAGAGAGAGAGAGGAGCATGATGAAAAAGAAGAGAGAGGGGAGTGGGGGGTAAAGAGGAAGGGATGGAGAGATGGATGGCGGCAGAGGGAGGGAAGTTATAGATGAACAGACTCACCTTTGGGCTAACCTCATTGAGTAAAAGCCCGCTGAAAGCACAGAGATTTTGACAGTTTTGTGAGGAGGCGAGGTTGCAGGGTCAGCCGGTGTGTGCGCACACACTCCCCTTCTTGTTATTTTTTCCACCTAGTTGTATTGTGTTCCCTCTCAATGATCCCCTCCCCGACTTCTGTTGCCTGGAGCAAAATATAATTAATTGAATTACACCACCACTTCTCGATCAAAGATCACCTCGCCGCTCTCTTGTCTCGGTGCCTGCCCAACCGGGGGCCTCTGCTGGGAGAAAATGCCTAACAACAATCCATGAATTACAACTTTTTATTAACCCAAAGTGAAGTTTCTGTGGTGTGCACTGTTTCTAAATCAGCCAGACTGCAGAAACAAGCCTGGGAAGAGTAAAAAAAAAAAGAAATCCCAGCTTGATTTGGATTCAGTTGCACAGATTCATCTCAGAGGCAAAAATCTAATGCACCTCTAAGTATTTAGGATGCCTAGCCTGTTCAGTTAGTGGACTAAGTGGTTTAAGTGAGGTTTTTGGTCACTGGAGGCTCTTTAGTAAGACAGTCATTAAAATTTGATAGCTCAGACAAGGACTGGAGGTAAATGGGAGGAGGGGGGTGGTGAGGAAAGATATACATGGGCCGCAGAGGTGGAGAGAGTCTTCTTGGTTAGAAAAAAGAAAGAGACGTTCATTGAGAAAGAGGAAATAAAAAGAGAAGTGTTCAGAGAGAGGAGGAAGGCCAAAAACACTGAAAAGCAGGGTTGAAAAAGTGATGTTCGCTGATAGTGTTACACCCCTCAGGTGCTCAATAATTAAGCAGCTGAGCAGACTCTTGAGATCCAACCGTGATGTCAACGAAGGCAACCATCCATCACTCATCGCTTTAGGAATCAAGGGTGGAGATGGCACTTAATCACTCATTTTGTGCCAAGACTTTTCTCTCGCTATTTTATTTTTTCTCCAAGGCTGCTTTTTTTTTTTTTTTGACTGATTTTGTGCTGCTTGTTATGCTCGCAGGGATAAAGCGTTCCCTCAAAATAGTTTATTTCAGTGAGAGAGCCTACTGAATAAACAGGGGTCAAATTGCAAACAAATCACATTCCTGTTTTTTATTCATCCTCCTATTCGAGTGCCACTCTTTAAGTATTTCTTGATAATGCACGGAGGTTTATAAATGACAAAAGAAACACAACAACCTGTGAATTCTCTCGCTGTGTGCGTAACCACAAGGCTCCTCCGTTGAGAATTTAAAGCCTTACCCTTCACTTTTTGTCTGTGGGTGCTGTCTGTCTGTGTGCCTGAGGGCATGTGATTGTTGCATTGCACTCATAATAAGCCTCTGAGTGACTGGCAGAACCAATATCTTGCTATCGCTTTGCCCTGCGCCCACTCAGGCGGCTCGGTGTGCAGCCCCCGTCATGCATCTCAATTCCACAAACACAATGTTCGGAGCCGAGAGAAGGGGCCTGCTTTTTGATTAATGTCACCATGACAACTACATAATTCATGAATTGTATTAGCGATCCATTTGTCATTTGCAAATCATAATTCAGGATGTGTGTGTGTGGGGAGGGCTGGCTGGAGAGAAAGAGCTACGGTCTGCCATTATCCTCACTGTTGTCTTCTGAAAACACACACACACACACACACACACACACACACACTCAAAAACAACCCCTACCAGAAATGCTGACGTATCCTCATCCTAATCTGGGAGGCAGAAGCTCTTTGGAAGCTGCCTGTCTTATAAGAGGGCCCTTTTAGCTTCATGATGAACTCTCAGGTCTGCTCATTTGGAAAGCTTGCATGCTAATTCTCCCCTCTTCAGCCGTCTGTCTGTCTGTCTGTTGGCAGAGGCCTGGCCGGCTCTACACTGACACCATTTGGTGCAACACTGAAAGGAGTTAAGGAGGATTCTCATTAAAGCACTAGTGCAGATCATTTGCCATCAGATCAATGACTAGATTTACACAGGAACCCTAAAATGAAATGGGATTTTCAACCATATGTGAGCCAGATGGCGGGGTTTCTCCATGTTTATCCCGCTGTGTACAGATCAGATCCGGGGGTTACAAGGTTTATCATTAGATTTATGTATTTATTTTGCTTCCTGCATAAATCCAACCCTCAGAGTGACGCCTTAAACTGGATTGCAGATGACTTAATCATTTTTTCTTAGTTCTTTACTTAAATACTAATCTCAAATGCATTTTTGTGGCACCTTTATTACATTAGGTATGTCATTTTTTATGCTTTTGGTTCACCATGTTTCAGTGGTAATATTCAACATTTTTATGAGTACCTGATATCTAACAGCATCTCCTTTTTACCTTGAAGCATGTCTTAAAGAATATGTGATCAC
The DNA here is from genome assembly GCA_005408345.1 of Macquaria australasica. Classification (NCBI taxonomy): domain Eukaryota; kingdom Metazoa; phylum Chordata; class Actinopteri; order Centrarchiformes; family Percichthyidae; genus Macquaria; species Macquaria australasica. The sequence continues at coordinate 98,807 of SEMN01000982.1, read as the reverse complement.
TTTTTTGACTTTGAGTCAGCCAACTTAAAAAGGAGGCGATCAGAGGGAACAGCAGGAACACCGAACATTTTTAGTTAATCCTGTAAAGGTTTATGGAAGACGAGATGAAGCACTTCTAGCACTGAACTTTAATGCTTAAGTTACATTTGCATATGAGGGCTTTTACCTTTACCAGTTCTGCTCCACTTGGGTATTTCTTCCACCGCTGAACTACATATTAGATGTGATGTTCCTAATGAAATCTACTTTGATATTCCTGATGTCTTCACTAAGCATCTGTTACTGAGTGGTTCCTTACACACTGCTGACAAAATGTTTAGTCAAAAATATATATAGCTGAAAACATCAATAAATATTACTAGTTAATAACTAAAATGGAGTGTAAAAAGAAAAATAAAGCTTTCTACAATCAGTGCTTGATGAAGACAAGACATGCACTTTAAGATAAAGATAATGTTATGATCAAAGAAGCGAACTTCCTAGTAGCATTACCTAGCCTAGCTACTGTTACAAGAATTCATACTGTGATGCTACAGCAGTGTGCAGTCCAGTATACGAATGATTAACATTACGTGGACTGGCTGCTGTAGTTTTATGACTAAAGTTAGCTTCAGATAGGTAGCTAACATTAGCTGAAAAGGCTGGTGTGGCTAGGTTTAGACACAAAAACAACTTAGCTAGCATTAGGGAAAGATCGTGGTTTGGGTTAATATTACTATCCGGTTAAGGTTAAGGTTAGGGGATGATCGTGGCTATAAGAAACCAACGTTGACTTTAGGTAGGAAATGGCGAACAGCGTCTGTGTTGATGCAAATGTTAAGTGGGGAAAACAGGAGTTGAGAAATTTAATAGTGAAAGAGAAATATGGTACAATTAATCAAGTATTAATGTAACTTATCAGCTGATTGGTAAGGGAAAAATAACAATATTATTAAGTGATGTCTTGTGATGATTTTATTTTTGACTGGTCTAATAACGTTTTCCTACATTTTGTCAGTTTTGGAGAAGTGGTTCATTCCTTTACAACTCAACAACACTGGAAATCATTGACAGAAGGATTTATTCATTCATGTATTCAAAAATACTAGGAGTATCTCATATTTAAAATAGTCAAACATACAAAAATCTGTATCAAAACAGGTTGCCAGGAGCACATAATATAAAACGTTTTTTTAATTGAGAGTCGACTGTAGTTCTTTCTCAGGCCGCTGCGGTGTCGTCACTGGAGTGTTGATTGTCTGGAAGGCAGAGAAGATCACTGTCAAACAGGCACATGCATGTTTTGTTAAAAAGAATATTAGCTGTATTTTGAGTGACTGGATGTTATGGCCACTCTCAGGGCACAGTTTTACTTTACAGTCCAATTTTTATTCAGCTTGACATTTCATTCACAATGCTGTGCACATACTGTAGCATACTCGCAAACACACGTAAGCACTTTAACACTATCCCTCTGAACAAGTCATTTATTTTTTTAATAAATTCAAAATTCTATATAAAAAAACCCCCTCACCATTATGATACTTCCTTTGCAGTTTTCCTTCTTTTAAGGAAACTCAGACTAAATGACTTGTTAGGGTGGACATTTCTGGGAGTGTAAAGGCGTGAACACACACCTTCCTCATTCTACTTTCTCCTCCTCACCTCTGCCTTCATCCTCCTCGACACTCTCCTGATTGGTCAATGGTGCGTCTGCTGCCTGGGGTGCGTTTGTTTCGCCTCTCTCTCCCTCCCAGAGGACAGCGGGTGAGTTCTGGGTGGAGCGGATCCGCGCACGGGGTGGTGTTTTGTGGTCACCGGGACTGAAGGATTGGGAAACTCCAGAGCCTCCTCTGGCCAACCCGAGCCCCCAGCCGTGACGGGATCCCAGCTTACGACGTCCCCCGGAGCCGGAGCGCATGGTTGGAGTCCCGGGAACCGAGGTGTCCGGCTCTGTCTGGGACTGAGCTTTTCTTAAGGGAGAAGGAGAGACTGGAGCGCTGCGGGGGTCTGAAACAGGTTGAGAAATAGTTATTATTACTTAAGTCCCATGTTTATTCAAAGGCCTTGCTATTAATGTTGTAGGTAATAACATTTTGACACAAGTAAATCATTCGCTCATTCATTCCAAGATATGAGTGTAATTAATGTACAAGACCCTCAGCATGATGGTTTTTCTTCTTCTATGCTAAATCTTTGACCGTGTGCCACCAGGTGCGACAAATCTGCCCGACTACTTGACAGCACAAACCAGGAAGGTACATAAGAACTTTTCATCCAGTGCAAATGCAGTTTCAGGGACTCTCACAATGGCAGGTGCAGAAATAAATGAAGGAATTGTGATAACTGTGGCTCAGCTGGTAGAGCTGGTTAGTGGTTAAATTCCTGACTCCTCCTGTCCACACTCTGAAGTGTCCTTGAGCACACTGTTCAGATTAAACCCAGAAAATTGCTCCTGATGACCAGGCAGCTCTGCCAACCATCGGTCATGAGAAGCCTCGTGAAACGCTTTGTTCTGCTGAAGTAGAAAAGAACTGTAAAGTAAGTGCTAACCCTTTATTTTAAAACCCCTATTTAGCATTATATAAGCAGAGTATATAACAATTAAATGTACATGCTTTGTAATGTAGTTTAATTAAGCACATATTGAGTATTTATCTGTGCATTTGTAAACTAATTCCTCCTGGGACGCATTAATAACTGTGTATAAACTGTTTTTTTTATTTTTATAATAGAAATGTAATCACATACATGGTTATATTTTAAATGTAGCAATCTCTTTCATAATTTGATTTTATTTAAATTGAATTTCACTTTGCCTTTATGGCACTTGTCTAAGCCCACCTGGTCAACAGGTGCATAGGAGAATGAAAAAATGCAAAACAAAGGTAGAGAACTCCTGCACACTGTCTGCACTAACACTACTGAAAAAGCAACATTTAAGACATCAAACTCACAAAATGAAACAACAGCATCTTTATACTCGAGCTACATGCCGATCGGCTTTTCCAATAAATTCAGTGCTGATGGTGTGCAGGAGTTCACTGCCGTTTTTTTTCTCACATAGTATGGCATTTAAAATGAGAATTATAAACATGATACTGAAAAATTTTAATGGTGAAAATGCTACTTTCAAAATGTGCCTACAACATGGTCTAAAATTACTTATTAGTGTTGTTTAAATAGTAATTCTAAGTATATTAAAATACACTTTCTAGATAATCTAAAAGCACATTAGTTAACTTAAGAGATTAACATGGATACAAGCCTGGATACAAGAAATAACTCAATGAAAATGATTAATAATTCTGATTTATAGCTGTAGTTTAATGAGATTAAGAACTGTTGTTTTCCAGTCTGTTCAGAGAGTTGTAACACCAGCTGCAGCCTGAAAACTGACTTAGTTTCAGGGTTAAATGTAAGTGTTATGGGAAATATCATCAAACATAGAAGACAGGAAGAAGTGGAGTTTGTGGGAAATGTGTTGGCTGACTCAAACAATCTTTCTGTTACAAGAGAAATCATCTAATTTATTTAGAGCAATTAAAAGTGGGATTTGAATTCTTTTTTTTTTTTACTATTTTTGCTACATGCTTCATCTTTTGGAGAGATTTTCTGCTTCTTCCACTTGGTGTGTACTTTAGAGGTCGAGTCTCTCTCTGGGATACAGGCTCAATAAAAACCTCCAGTCCTCTTGTTGAGGAACAGAAAGAGCCGGGCCTCCCAGTTTTGGTCCTGACACACAGTTTAAGAAAGCAGGGTTTTAGGGGGGATAATAGCAAACACAATGCGAGGCAAAATAAAATTAAATGGGGACAGTAACAGTATGTCAAAAGGAGTGAAGAAAATCATGAATGCAGGTTGGGGCTTAAATCTTGGCTTTGAAAATGCCTGCAGAGTGTTTTTTTCCCTCTCTCTGCCAGTGAATGCATTCAACAGTCAAGGTGCATAAAAAGAGAATGAAGCCTCGCAAATCTTTTCCTTTCAACATGTGGTTAGCAGAGAAAGCCGGCCTCAGTAAGTCTTGGCACTCTACAGGGAGATTTCTAAGCAGAAGAGAGTGGTATCAATGCTGACCACACTTGGTAGTCATGAGATGATTTGTATGCATGCCTGTAGCCCCGCTTGATGGGGTGAGCATGTGAGCATATCTTTGTGAAAACCAGTCGGTCGGTGTGTTTGTGTGTGTGTGTGTGGTCTCACCAAGCTGAGGTGTGTGTGTGTCTGATGTAAATTCAGTGCTGTCGGCCAGGTTTTCCACGCTGCCCGCGGCGGTGAAGAGGGCGCGTCCCTCTCTTCCTCCTCCCCGGGGTTTGATTAGCTTCTTCATCCTGTCTGCAATCCAGTTAGTTTTCCTACGAGGACACAGAGGACAGGGACCATTTCCAAAGAGGGATGAGCTAGGTGTGTGTGTGTGTGTGTGTGTGTGTGTGCACTCCTCACTCCTACTCACACACAACGCCCTGATTTTCCAGAAAACACTAGGAAGATGCCAAGTGTCACAGCGGCTGCATCTTGTTCACAAAAATGCATTGTGTTTGTTTTCTGACATGAAAATACAAAATGAGAACAAAATGTTCCTCAAGGTGTCAACTGTCATTAATTGTGCCAAAGAAGGCACTTTTGTAACATGACATCAAGAAAGTCAGTTTGGAAATGTTATAATTAAAATGTCATTACCATATTAATTTGTAGCACTATGAAAAAAGGCATGTTTGTGACACTTGAACAATTCCCACACAACAATACTATACTAATAATTAAATTTTAATTTATTTTTATAAATGCTTGCCAGCTGTCCAATGCAAGACAGGTGCACTTCGTCTGAGTGAAATGGGCGTTCTGCTACAGTGACAACAACTTATGAACTGAGATAGCTGCACACAAAATCTCAACACTATGACCTCAGTTTACCATTTTATTTTGTTATTCTGATGAATTTTTGGAAACAAGCCTTCACGAGAGCACCACAAAAGTGGTACCTCCTCTTTTTATAGAGTGGTAACAGTCTTCTTGTTGAGGAACAGAAAGAGACCGTCCTCCCAGTTTTGGTCATGATACACACACTTTAAGAAACCAGGGTTTTAGGGATAATACAAAACACAATGCAGGGGAAAATATATATGGACATAAATATATGGACAAAACTGTGAGTGTTCTCATCCTGATATAGAGAATAAGCCTGAGGGGGAGCCTGTATGTGGGGGAGGTACTAACTTCTGTTACCATAATGAACCAAAATATATAATAGAAAAGATTTATTAAAAGGATTATACAAACATACATTGCACTGTGACCTTAAATCCCACTCTAAAGCCTCAACATCTTACAGAACAAATTCTGTGTACAAAGTGCAAAGGTAGGAATACAACCTAAACACAGCTTGAGGTCCAGCTTAACAAACATATAGAGACTACAAGGTAAGCTTGAGGGAGCCCATCGCTAGACAAAACCAAAACAGGGAAAAATAACATATTCTGTGTCTCTCAAATAGTCTGGAAGCAAAAAGGCTTTATAACAATAATAATTATTTGAATGAAATATTTTTTTATTTAATCCAAATGGTTGCATTGTATTCAGTCGGTCAAATCCAAAACATTTCTCTCGAAACCTCAGGGTAGATTTCCACTTCGCAGCTATCTCAGTTCATACATGCTTGCAAGAGTAACTAATAAGGCAATTCCACATTCATTTTCTTCCTTCAAATTAACAAAATGTATTTACTGATAAAAAAGAGACACTTGGCTGCCCAAAGTGCATATTCATACAGAGTGATCGGTTCATCAGGTACATCGGTACAACAGTCCAATTTATTATCCTGGCAATAAATCCCATTTGTGAAGTTTATAACGTTTAGTTTTTGTTGGCACCAAGTAAGACGTGTTGATAATATATTATATTAATATTTTGTCCTTACCTAATGGAGTGCACAAAATAACATCTTTCAACCTAATGCAATGAAATTCAAAAGCACAGAGTCGATTTAACTCCTCTCCGACACGAAAACTGAACATTATAAGCATCTAATTTATTGACATATATTACTGATATACAAGATCGGCCCAACTTTGACTGAAAATACATGCTAAAAACTGTTATTGTTCCAACTTCCATTTCATCATTATCCACCTTGCACCCACTGAACTAACTTATATTTATTTGTGCACTTTTGCTTTTTAATTTCTTTTAAAATGTTTTGCATGCATTTGTGTTTTAATGTCTTGTGCTGTATTTCTTTTTCTTTGGGTTAAGTCTTTGAATTGTCTTTTTTTATGAAATGTTTAAACACACTTGCCTCCCCTTGCCTTCTGCAGGGATATTGTATCGTATTGAGATGCAAAGGTGCAGTTAACTAATAAACTCGCAGCTCTATCTATAGGTAGATATATTTCTATACAGTACTTGGCCTTGCTGGCTGGTGGTTGCATGCTGGGCTCGAGGACTCTATACTGATCCATGATCTTCTCCACCAACTTCTGCTTCTCCCGACGGAGCTCGCTCAGCTTCTCCCTGAAGGAAAACACATGAAGCATCAGAACAAAGCTGAGAGGAGGATGAAGGGAAAAAACTGAGTAGGAAGGTCTGTTTGATTCATTTCATGCATTCATTATCAGTGCGAGTAGATGGGATTATTCTGGAAATGTGTATGTAGCGCGGCTGATGGTGTGCGAATCAGCCCATTCCTATAAACTCACTACTGAGAAATGGAGCCTGCTGTGCTGTTTGAACCGGATTCTTTTTAAACCAACAGATCAGTGAAGAGACCGCACGTGGATGTTAATGTTCATGTGCTGCTGGCGAGCAGAGGGTTCAGGGTTCGAGCTGCAGCGTGGACAAACATAAAGCAGGAAAGCGTTGAAAAATAGCCTGCATGCTCAGCAAACCTCCGCTGATTGAAAGACGGCTCAGAATAAAAATACTGAACACAAAGTCGCTGACAGTATGAGCTGACTGTTGGTTGCTGACACGCAGCTGTGAGCGGAAAAGATCAGGAAGGTTATTAGAGATGAGCAACAGTCAGTATCACGGTCAGTGTACATTTATAGCCATACAAAATACGTCAACAACTATTAGATGGATTGTTACGTGGTCCCCAGAGGATGAAGCCTGACTTTGGTTATCCCCTGACTTTTCTTCTAGCGCCACCATGAGGTTCACATTTGTGGTTTTGAGAGAAATGTCTCAACAACTATTGGATGGATTGCCGTGAAATTTGATGCAGACATTCATGTTCCTCTCAGGATGAAATTTAAAACCTCTCCTGACTTTGTTTTATAACCAAATACCTGCAAAACTAATGACATTCCCATCAGCCTCAGCTGCGCTTTGTGCATTTTCACACGCTAAACTAAGATGGTGAGTATGGTAAATATTACACCTGCTTAGCATTAGCATGTCAGCATGCTGACGTTAGTGTTTCGCTCAAAGCTCCACTGTGGTTATGTACAGCCTCATAGAGACGCTAGCACGGCTGCAGACTCTTCATGTTGTTTTCATATTTCTGACTGGCTAGTTTATTGAATGTTTCCCAATTTAGGAATGTGGCCATCGGCCCTATTTATTTTTCTGTCCTTCAGATCTGCTCTGTATTACCACTTCAGCACCCCCCTACTTCAGTATGTGTATCAACTACAAACCAAAGCATCTGGCTTGCAGCAGAGTGGTATCAAATTTATTAAATAAGTTTAGAGTTTTGAAGGCCAGTTTGATTTATTTTATGAAAGCGTATGTGGCCTCCTCACATGTTTGCTCACTGAATTCACAACATTTTCCCCAACGTTAGTTTGAAAGGACGCAGTCACTGCATCATTTGCTCGGCGTCACTCACAACAAAAGTGATTTTGTAAATCAAACAATCTAAACTAACTGTAAACTTGCTTTTACAACAGAAAGTGTTTATGTTTATAAGGCAGCTTAAAGGTACATTAATTAACCAGACTGCACATGTGATATTTGATGTTTTTTTGTATTTACTCACATAATATCACATCATATGGAACAATGTGAAGCACATTCATTGGACTGTTATGTCATCCTGTTTATAATTTTATATTTTCATGATGAACTCTGTCTTTGCTCTTCATTGCACCGAGGAACACAAAGAAAAAGCTGAATATGAGTCAGACTCCGTTTGCCTTCACCTCATTTTTTAATACCTGTTTTTCTAAGCAAGAGAAACTGCTGGCTATGAGATAGTAACATCCGCCCCCCTTCCATCCCTGATACCCTATTTGGACTTGTATCCTGGTGTTAGTTTGGATTACATTCTCATTCCTAATGAACCACACTGCAGTTTACTTGGCTCAGGACAGAGACCTGCATTTCCTGCTCAGATAACCTGAACTGCAGGAATAAACACTCCAGTTTAAATAAACTGCTCTAAAAATGCACAGCACGACTTTGGTTCTGAACTTCAGACCTTGGGATAATAATACCTCATCAAACTATTCAGAAGGAAGAGGACTGATCAGAGAATCTGGTGAGGTTTCGGTTAAAGCTTTTAGAAAAGGCACGAAACCTTTTTTGTACTCAGAAGTGGTTTTAAGAGCCACAGTTTTAGTAGCACCATGACTGAATACTAATGTGTAAAAAACAGCACTCTATTCAAATAATGTTTCAATATTTCAATATAAGATTAATTTTTTTGCATTCGGTAGGCGTGGATAGGGTGATCATTCAAGTCAGGTTCGATATGGACTCAAGTCAACACCCTGAAGGTCGCCCCCAGAGTGACGCAACAGCATCTTAAGTCCCATCTACATCAAAAGTGCTTGATATTAGCAACGCCTCGCCCATTGTCTCACTCCAGCTACTTAAACTTCAGCAGTGTCTGTCACCCGTACGCGCTCACTCGCTACCTGAAGGATGCTGAGTTTTATCTAACGATGCAATTTTAAGCACAAGGTGTAAAAAACAACACTGACGTCTTATCACCTTTAAAGTTGATAGGGTGAACTCAGCAGACACGTAACAGCATTAACATTCATTTGAAAGCGTGTTTCTGGCCATCTGATGAATGGAAGTCCAATATTTACTCTCCTTTTAGCTCCGTTTTAGTCTCCAACTAAGTTCTGAGGGAAATATCTGGCTTTTCAGCAGGTAAATGCTCCACTGTGTTCACCAGCTAGTCTGCCATTTGGTGCTGGTTATCCCATCATCCCAGCACAAACTGGGTATCTTTTTCTGTAATTCAGCGTGATTTCTTTCTCTTTTATAAAGATAACTGTGATGATATGGACTAAAAATTAAAATACATTTCTGTGGGTCTGAACAACGCGTGGCTGTTTAACATGCAGTCATAGTAGAGACAGGTGTATGAGGCTACAGGCCTCGCATGGCAGGGTGCCATTTGGAAATGTGAAATGTTAACAGTGACAATTTCTCAGTAATTTAAGGGAAAAAAAGTGAAACCTGTGTGGACAGAAAAGATCTTTTCAGGAACTGAAGCTTAAAATTAAGCTTCAAAAAGACATTTTGTAGCTTAAGAGAAATTTGGCTCATTAGGCTTAAAGGGTGAAGCCAGCTCTGCATGCTCACTATTAGTTCTGGATTAATCTGTTACCAGTCTATTAGTCATTTAAAAGGACTACTGCTGAGTGCTGTTAGACTGTGAAATTGTCATCTCGCAAACCTTTACACAAGTGCTTTTATGTACTGGATATGAATACAGACTGTGTTACCGCCTACAAAGTTAGAAATGTTAACAACACACGTTACATAAAGTTTGCTCCTGCTTGTTGCTATAATTTGCATTAAAATGCTTTGTTGTGAGGAAACCTGATTTCCTCTTCAATCCGCTCCTGTTTTCCCTGTAAAACAAATCATCTAGATTGTGTGTGTGCGTACTTACTGGTACTCCCTCTGCTGTGAATAGTGCTGGTCCCGGCGCTCCAGGCTCTGCTCCAGTAAGGCCCGGTTCTCCTTCAGCAGACTCTGATTCTGCTCCGCTAAATGTCGGTTCTCCTCCTCCATGTTCCCCTTCAGCTGGGTCAACAGCTACACACACACACGAGACCGTGAATGTCAATCAAAATAAATAGTTTGGTAAAATCAAAATATATAGTTTTTGTTTGCATGTGTATGTGTACCTCATGACCTAATTAGTCTGTATAAACATGGCTGATAACGTGCGTCCATCTATGAATGTATTCCCAAGACAAGTGTGTGTGTGTGTGATCTGCAGGGATCTCTACAGTATACAGGTTGATTCAGATTTAGTTGAATAATAGTATTGAATGTGTCAGCTTTGAAAATGGTCTCAAAATCAAGACTTTTATAGTCTGTAAAGGTATGAAAGGCAACTGAAAGAGGCACAAAGAGACCCAACAGGTTGTGCCTGACTTGCTGGGGCACTGGTCACAAAAACTGCAAACTTGTTTAATAAAACCTGACAAAACCGGGAAGAAAGAGGTCAGAGCTCACTAACACTGACTGAAAGGCACGTAACTGCAAACTACAGCCTCACAAATGACCAAAGAATTAATTCAGCTGCTCTGTGAAGCTGTCTAAACAAAGCCTGCGCATTGAGAATTTCATAAATATGCTTTTTAAAGCCAAGTTAACATCCAAGGTTACTAAGCAAGTAATGAAAAAAGTAAAAAGAGTTTGTCTTTGAGCCCTTTTCTCCAACTGAATAGATGTTTAAGCTTAGAAAACTCTCCTAGAACACTTTTCAGACTTTTTCTAAAATCTGAAAATATCCAACACTTATTATGCAAGACCATATAAGTCTTACAAGAAGGTTACAGCCACACTTTTGCTGAACATCTCTCCTAATTTCCTATTTGTGAATCTGTTTCCAATTATTTTTGCCTTCTTAGCCACAGTCCTGTCAAATCTAGCCCCATCAGTTAGCACAGCTGCTGCAACGGGTTAATTGCGAGACGACAGACTCCAAACTGAACTTTTACTTTTGATGAAAGAGAAGAGTTGCCACCTTTCCCCTCTGCAAAACAGTATAATGAGAAGACTGCAGCGATTTTGTGTATCTGCTTCTTCTTGTACAACATACGTATACCAGCAGACCAAAAGTCCTGTACTAGATTTTATAGGACCAGATGATTCAGGATTGGTTTCATGAGCAGCTGGCTGAAGTGGCAGAACGAAACATCTGCTGGTTAACTTCTTAAACTCTTTACAGGACATCAATTTCCACCTGTTTCGTCCCTCAAACTTTCCTGGTTGAAGAACGTTTTCAATATTCAACGCTTGTCAGAGAGCATTACACGGAAGACTAAAGCTGTTCTGAAGGCAAAGATGCCCCCATTCCTCATTAGCTACTTGGTATTCATTTTCTGTTTGGACCAATATATAATTTTTTTTTTCTTATGTGCCAAGCTGAAATTGGGTTTAAAACTATTAGAATATTAGAATCACTGTTCCCCACTGATGATATAATAGTTGTTCCTCCCTGACCACAACTATGTAAATTACTCTCTAAAAGCTGCAATGAATTCCTAATGAAATTTGTTTAATTGCCCAATTATACTTTAAATAAATTTGTTTTTTTATTTCAAGAGGGTAATGTACCTGAGTGTCTCCGCTATGAAGCACTAAATCCCTTTTTTGCATGTCAATGGTCGACTAGCTTGAATATAAAACACCTGTGTATACATACATGTCTGTGTGTGTATGTGTGTGTTTGTCTGGTTAAAACCTGGTACTGGCTGGTGAGGCGGGCGTTGCTGAGGTCCAGGCTCTGGTTGGTTTCCCTCAGGGTGCTGAGTTCCCCCTCCAGTCGCGTCCGCTCCAGCTGGGAGGCGCTCAGCTCCCCCCTCAGCACCGAGCCCTGAGCCAGCAGCTCCGCCTGCAACGCCAACCACTCCTTCTGCTGGGCCTGCAGCCTGCAACACCGACACACACACACGGGCTTTACTCATCGCTGTCACAGTTATGAGTCCTGTAAAGTGCCGTGTATCATTGTTTGGTAAGTGCTCTCTAACTGAAGCTCATTATTATATTATTACACAACATGTTGAGTCCTCACAAAGCCAGAGAACAACCAACAGATCTGACATCATCTCGGACAAAATGGCTGAAGAACACATAATCAGAGGTTTTAGACCATTGCTTACAAAATAGTAGCATTACAGAGGTGTTAAGCAATCATCTGCGGTTCATTTTGTAATGAGATGAGATGAAACTCTTAATGATCACTGTGGGGGAAATTTGGCAATATTTAGTAATAAACAACAAACATTTTATGTTTCCAATGTGGATTCAAAGTGTTTTGGAATGAAACTTTTAATGTAAGTTAAAACAGGTACAGCATGCATGGCTCAGTATTAAACTAATCAACCACTGTCCATATATTTCCTTTAGAGCTGTAACTAACAATTATATTCGTAATTGATTAATCAGTTATTTTCTCTATAAAACGTCAGCAAATAGTATGACAATATGACAAAAAGACGACGTCCCCAGAGCCCATGGTGACGTTTCAAAAGTCTTGTTTTGTCTGACCAGTAGCCCACAATCCAACCTATAAACCAATTAAAACTGCCGTAACATTTTGTTGGCCACTTGGGGGCAGCAGAAACAAGTTGTGAGCCCAACGTTGACATATCATCACCTTTTAAGTGCTTTTTTGCAGCTGCTTATTTACACATCCAGCAGTTACAGAGCAACATTATTATTTATTTAGAGTCGTGTTTATGGCCACCTGGTGAATGTAAGTCCAATATTCACTCTCTTTCTGCACTGTGGGGGAAATATCCGGCTCTTTAGCTGCTAAAGGTTCCACTAGTTAGCTTGGTGCTGAGCAGGTAGTGTACAGTGGGTTTTTAGAGCTTTTTCACTGAAAACAGCTGCCTGCTGCTGGAAACTAGGCTATGATTACTCAAACGATTAATCGGTTATCAAAATGGTTGCCGATTCATTTTTTGTATGCGACTAATCAATTAAAATGTTATCTCCCTAATTCAATTAAAATATTACATCACTAAACAGGTCTAAGAAGCATTTTCAAATGCATGGACATGCTTATTTCATATTTAATATAGTTATTTTAGTCATGTGTCATCTGACAACCAGCAAAGGAGCCCATTCTGTTTCCAGCTTGGCAACCCATCATTTGAGACAGTCAATCAGTAATCAATTGCATCCATATGATGATAAACACCTGGGTGATTAACTCGTTATGGCACACAAGTATCCTATGATGATCATCATCATCATCATTATACACCCACCACCCCCAAGATACAACGTAATCAGAAGCACTCTGAACTGTTCTCAGCCTCAGATCTTAATACCACTGGTCTGAGGCTTAAATACACACAGATGTGACCAAGACAACATGTAAAAAATCTGAGGTAAAACTGTAAGTAAATATCTAAAATAAATTAATTTGTTGAGTCCAAAAGCCTTCAGTGTTCTGCTTTTAATGTGAAATATCCAAACAAACCTATATTTTTGCCATTTATGCCCAATCCTGTTTTTTGATGTCTTGTACCTTATATTTCTGTGCTGCTGTTTTGTGCCCAAAAGAATTAAATAAGGAAGGAAACGTGCATTCTGTGCATTCCTGTAGTACATTTGCATTCAAACCAGTTCCCGTGCTGCTGCGCTTCATATAGAAGCATTAATGCTGTTGCTCAACATGCAGGCAGTGAGAGGAGAGGAGGGACAGGATGATCAGATCTCATGAATGTGATGCTGAAGAAGCTGACTGCTGAGCGTATTTGTTACCTCTCGTTGTCTTCTTTCAGCCTCTCCAGCTCTCGTTCTCTCTCCAGCCTCCTCTGGGCCTCTGCTTCCATCTCCTCTCTCTCCATCTTCATCTCCCGCTCTCTCTCCTCCAGATGGGTTTTACCGTCCAGGAGCTCCTTGTACCTTGAGATTGCAAACACAACATTTACCCCAACAAAACAAAATATGACTTAAAATGTAGACAGAAAGACAGAGTGTGTCTTTAAAGGATGCAGGTTGTGTTAGTGGATTTGTGTATTTTTCTTGTGTATATTTTGTTCTTGAGAGAATTAAAAGTCCTCCCAAGGATAGAAAAATACTCAAAATTCTCTACACACACTTTCAGATTCCTCAGTTTATAAAAGGCTCTAATTTAATGCAGACAGTGTGTGTTTGTACCTGGCCTCCAGCTCCCTGTGCTGGGCCTCCAGGCTGCGGATGTTGCTCCTCAGCTGAGAGTGTTTGTCCAGCAGCTCCTCCAGCTCCACCTCCTGCCGCTGCTGCAGCGCCGTCATCCGCTCGTGGTCCCGCCTCAGAGCCTCCATCCTGGCCACTGACTCCTCCCGCTCCCGCGCCCACACCTTTGACTCGGCCTCCAGAGCCGCACACCGGGCCTCGCTCCCACTGCAGCGTGCCACCACTGCTGCATGCTGGGAGCTCAGGGATGCTTGCTCCACCTGTGTGTGTGTGTGTGTGTGTGTGTGTGTGTGTGTGTGTGTGGTATAAAACAGAGAGATGATGTCTGTGCCTACATATTAGGGGTCAAACAGAAAGCCAACAACCCAAACATGTCAAGTTTTACTCTAGATTTTTTATCCTTTTACCTTCCAGTGTCCCACTGCAGTGCACAAGCACTATGTAGAACTTTCACTGCTAGCATTATGAAAACATACATTAATATGAACATGTAATATATGTATCAATAGATTAGACTAGATTAGATTCTCTTTTTGGTCATTGTGGTCATTTTCAGGAAGAAAGCCTTGTCAAAAAAATACTCCAGGTACGATGTAGACTATACAGCTGAAATATTAACAAGAGTAAGAGTCTACAGCCACATTAGCAGCTTGTACTTACAGTAGACACAACAGAGCTTTGAGCTAATATGTTTAGCAGCTATAATGTTTACCATGTTCACCATCTTAGTTTAGCATGTTAACATGCTAACATTTGCTAATTAGCACTAAACACAAAGTGCAGCTGAGGCTGATGGGAATGTCGTTAATTATGCAGGTTTTCGTTCATGAACCATAAAAGTATTGGACAAATTTAAATTTTGATGATGACGCTGGATGAAAAGGTAAGGGGTCACCAAAGTTATTACTATTTATCCTGATGGGAAAACATGAATATCTGGATCAAATTTAATGGAAATCTGAATTTAAATTTAATGGCAAGACAGACCAATGGACAGAGTGACGCTGCCGTCCACAGAGCCACACCACTAGCATGGCTAAAAATATGGTGTCTCCCTACTTTAAAGCAGTCTAGTAGTCCAATAACGTAATCAATCCTTGAAAACTATGTCCAGATTCATTGCAAAGGTCTAATGATCAACATTGTCTTTAATTTAGGTGGACCAAATGGTTAAAAACAATGTGAAATCGAAAGTCCAATGAACTCTTTTGTTCTCTAGTTGAACAAATAAATTCAGCCATAATCATGCTCTCTATCTGTGTGTTGTGTCACCTGTAGCTGGGTGTTGAGTGTCTGTAGTCTGGTGCAGGAGTCCTGCAGGCTGAGGGAGTGCCGGCGCAGAGCCTCCAGCTGCTCCTTAAGGTGCTCACACGCCTCCTGGGACTGGGATAGCCGCGACAGCAAAGCCTCCTGTCCTGCAACCGCCACCACTTTCTGAGGGAGACAAATGTCATGTTGAGAGAACGTCCACAGCCATCTACAGTGGCAGCTGCATCAGGGGCTGTGCTACCTTTGGTGTCACACACCGCTCAAAATATCCATATTATTTGCACTTTGACTGAATCTGCAGCTGACCTTTCAAAGCGCTCCCAGTCAGGTGGCAGCTTTAAGTGACATTTGTGTCAATCTGTAAATACAGAGATGAAATTCTTCCTGTGTGTTTGTAGAAATGTATAACATAAAGGTTGAAAATATATACAACTAGTCCACATATGTTGTTTAAAGATTTCAGTGAGTGGAATCTTTGCACAGGCATTTATAATCCATTCAGCAAATCTGCACAGTTGTGACTCTTGACGGTGCAATCTGCTCTGATAAATAAAGGAGTGTGTTGATTGGGCATTGTGATGGATAGATTAAAAATTAACAGACAACGTTGTATTTTGCAAAATTGCTGAAGGTAAATCTGGTGTTTTTATCCAAAATTCAAATGAGCCTGCAGCGCACCAAAACTCAGCTCTACACCCACCAAACAACGTGAATTAATTTGTACATTTTTGCCAGTACTGGCACAATGACAACACACTCCATGTGTGAGTCATCTAGAGGGTCTGGAGCTCAGTTTTGGTGTGAGGCAGCTCTTTTTTTTAAATTTATTTTGGATTCTTTCACATTTCCTACCAGCACCTGACTGAATCATACACACAGGGGATTTCTACTTTTCCCACTGGCTCTCTTAGATTTCCTGCTTTTTCACTTCACTGTTCTTCCTGCCAAAGTCAGTAGTGGAAAGTAACTATGTATATTTACTCCAGTCCTGTACTTCCACAACATTTCAGAGGGAAATATTGTAGTTTTTACTCCACTACCTTTATTTGGAAGTTATTAGCAGTTCCATTGAAGAGACGTTTCCCCTCTAAACAGATGGTTTCATTTAAATTAAACTGTTTGAGGCCCAAAGAGGTGAAATTTCACAAAAATTTTTTTTACATTGTTGTACTTTTACTTGAGTAAAGGATCTGAGTACTTCCTCCACCACTTGGCCATGTATCAACGAGCGTACCTGCACCTAAATATGGGTGGGACCAGGACCTGAACCCTAAAGGTGTTAGTGCCTTGCTTCATCTATCCTAGTCTGAAACTTTAAACCCTGACAGCGTTAACGCACTACCATATCTACTGAGCAATGCACTGAATGAAATTCCCGACCTTGGCGGTGCTGGAGCTGCCCCTTACAGCTTGATGTTAGAGTTTATGTGTGTGTCTGTATGTGTGAGTGTGTTTGAGAGAAAGAGAGAGAGAGAGAGAGAGAGAGAGTAAGAGCTACAACACGAGAGCAGCAGGAGAGATAAGGAAGATTAACAGTAGCCGAGGTGACATTATAAAAACTGATGAGCAGAGATAAAGCAGTAGTTCTGGAAATAAAGTGCTGCACTCGGGGAAGTGGCGGCCTACTGTGAGTTGATAGTCGTGAAGCATCCCTAGAGCAAGAATTTCAACATAATATAGATCATCTCTATTACACAGAAGCTGCACTGAACCTCACAGACATCCTGTAAATTAGATTCAAAGGCTCACACATACACACACGTCATTCACAGAAATATATTCAAACGCAGATACGAACCTCTTTTTCCAGCTCTATCAACCTCTCACTCAGCTGCTTCTCTGTGGCACAATCAGGGGTCATGGAAAGGTCACGACATTTGCCATCTTCAGGGGACTGATCCAGATGTGACGTCGTCTCCTGGGTTTGTGTCTGACAAATGTGCGTTTTGTTCGAGGAAACTGAATTCGAGTTAGACATAGCATCCACCTCCGCGCTTCCTCTTCTCTTTTCCAACTGGAGAAGAGATTCACTTCTCTTAAGGCACTGGGAGAGCGACTCTATTCTCTCCTGCGATTGGTTGAGAGAATCGGTTGTCGTCTTTAGTTCAGCCTCGGCTTCTTGTAGCTTCTGGCTCAGACGTTCGACCTCAGTTGACAGCTCCTCAGTACGTGCCTGCTCAATGGATAGGTCCTGGTAAGAGAGAGACGAGGGGCAATGCAGCGTTCAGAGATTATAATCTGAAGAAAATAAAACGGTCTGTGATCTTCATAAAACAAATAAAAAGTACAAATCTGAACTGAATAAATTTTACTCAGAAAAGTTTGTTGGTCTATACGTATACTGCATACCAATTCTATACAGTATGTACAATCTACTAACATTCACAGTATACTAAGTTAGAAGTAAGTTAGACAGGAAATTAATGTATACTAACAGGAAATTATTCACTGCCCTGTCAAGTATCAATGAATCTGTGACTCTGGTTACAGCCAAAGATGAATGTTTGTTTGTTTTGTTTGTTTTATTCAAGTGTGAAGTAAATTGAGATTTTGGACACTTACTAATCATCATCCTTTTTTAGAGTTGCACAACAGTAATTCTTGCATCAATAAAATGCAACGCTTGCATTCTGGGACTGTTGGCAGAAAGTAGTGTTCATGCTGTGGACACTGCTTTTTCTGTTCTCTTGTGGGAATTCTTGAGGGCACTATACAATGAATACATTTCACACTTAAGCAAAAATCCAGACAGTACATATTGTGCACTACATGGAAAATAGGTAGTAATTTGGACACAGTTATTGTGTTCCTGGGGCTGTTTTATTTTTTTCCCCACCATTGTCTCCATTTCCCATGTGCATTGCATTGAGGGACAATAGTGTCCATCAACAACACACTGAAAAATCCAGCAAATTTGGTATGCAAACTGCATACACTGAATTTTGAACACACACTGAATTAGTATGCAGTACATGCAAATATCATAGAATTAACTATTATTACTATGAATGAGCGATAAGAACAAATCTCAGTTTATAAAGGAAATGTCTGCTGTCTAGATAAGGTAAGAAAGCTGAGCGTGGGTGAGTTTACCCTCCACTACATCCCTGCAGCCAAGATTACTGTCTGTGACTAAACTACCACATCACACACACACACACACACACACACACACACACACCTGGGACAGTGAGCTAATCTTGGCCTGAGCGTCTGTGTACTGCTCCTGCAGCTGCTGTTTACCCTCCTCCATGCTGGTTAATCGACTGCTGAGCTCTTTCTCCAGGTCCTGCAGCCGAGTGCAGAGCTCCTTGGACTCAGACAGCTGCTGACACACACGTCTGCACACACACACACACACACACAAACATCAGCAGCAACACAGGTCAGACACAGGTTGAATGAAGATAGAGTTGACATTATAGATAAATGCATGGTGCAACCAAGCAGCTCTCTCTGATGCCTTGTTAAGTTAATTGCGTACTTCAGTTTGTGATCGAGGTTAAGTGTGTGAACAGGAGTATGTGTACCTGTGTTCAGCGTCCAGAGCCCGAGCTCTCTGGTTGCTGTGCTCCAGGGCCAGGGTCGTGCTCTCCAGCTGCTGCCTCAGCCTCGCCGCCTCCCTCTCTCTCTGCCTCCCCTCCTTCCGTTGGCCGTCCAGCTCCGACTGGCACACCTCCTTCTCCTGCTCCAGCCTCGAGGCCTCCAGCAGAGCCTGGTCTCGAGCCCGGGCCAGAGATTCGGCCTCCAAGGTGGCCTCGCGGAGCTCTGCCTCCAGTTCCTCCTCCCGACGACGAGAAGTCTCCAAACTCCGACCTTGACGTTCCAGCTCTGCCCTGAGAGTCTGAACGGTGAGCTCTAACTGGTCACCCTGGCCAAAGAGACAAGATGGATGATTAATGCTATTTGATTCTTTCTGGCCACTTTTGGTTAGATACATTAATTAATGCCCAGAAGGGAAACTAGTTTGGTCGCCGATGCACAGGGGCAAATAACAAAAGAGACACAAGTCAGACAGGTCACATTAGACAACACATTGAAAGACATAGTATTAACACTAACATACAAACTAATGTTCCAAGAGGACGTTAATGTAGCTCAGGACCCAGCCTCGCCACTAAACAAAAAAGATGATGTAATTAATAAATAAAAGGCCAACAAAAAGTGATGAACCAAAAAACGGGACCAACAAAACGGGCAATACATGCAAAACGAATCATTAAAAATTAACAAATTGTAACAACATACATGAAACAAAACCTCAAGATCTTCTAAACAAACTAAAAACACCAAACAGGGATTGTCCTTCAAACTGAAGCATGGTTTGGACTTTCCTCCTGGTTCTTTCCTAATTTCTGGAAATTGTTGGTCAGAAATTACTTAAAGGTACCCTGTGGGGTTTTTAGACCTCTAGCAGTGCTATGGAGCAGTCCCTGTTTTGTTTATCTTGTGCACAGTGGTGGAGGAAGTATTCAGATCCTTTAATTATGTAAAAGTAGCAATACTGCAGTATAAAAATACTCCAATCAATCTTTGCTACATTTCCAAGAATTCAAATGTTTAATTGACCGAAGCAACACAACATTTTTGTTCATGTTTCAATACAGAGTAGTTCAGTAAACCGACACAACAACAAGGAGGCAAAGGGCAGAAAATGGATGTAGATGAGTTGTAATTTCCTATTTGGGTTTTATTCACCCCTATAGCTGTGTGCACTTCGTCTTTCATTTAACACGCACTGTTATAATCTCCTTTGCTTCTCATTCTGGTGCTCAGAATACAAAGTCTAACTCAAACATAACTGGAAACTAAACCGAAATGATATCACAGTACTTCCTCGTTGGATCGTTGTTTTAGTGTTTAGAAATTAAAGGAATACTCTGATGTTTTTCAGAGTTATCTATGTCTATATATTGTTTGATGTGCAGTAATGAACAATATTGTGTTTCACTTGCTCTGACATATATTAGCACGCTAAAACAGTATCCAGGGTTGTTGCTGAACTTCTATTCCATGCTAACAAATAGATGTATTGAACCCAATGTCATGTAGCTGAATGGCGTTATAGCAGATTGCTTGTAGGCAGTTGAAACAAGTCTAAACTAGACCGTAAAAAAAAAGGTATTTTCTCAGCCAATACTGAGTGTATTTGAAATATGTGTACAGTAATGTTTGGGTTAGTAGATGTACAGGTACAACACCCACAATAAAGACTGGATCTTCTCTTTATAAAAAGAGGGCGGGTAATACAGTAGAATATTACAACATCAGAAGGATTATGTAGACTCCCTCTGAATGGGAGGTATTCATGAATCCCTTTTATGGCATTTCTTTAATGCTGACTTAGCACGGCTCTTTTCCTTAGCTTGCAATTTCTCTGATGTCTTGCAATTTTACTGCAAATAGCACGTTAAACACAGTATTCTGCATCACTTTTTTTTTTTTTCCAGAAAATCTCATAGATGCCATCATCTTGCAATGGACTGTCTGAAAAAGGTAGGGTTTTCCTTGAACCTACATTTAGGGAAATGCTCTGAATGAGTTGTACCAAAACGTTAACCTGTGATCTCTCCTCTGAGTGCGGATGAGTTTCTTGTCAATATAAGAGTATCGCAGGTCAAAACAGACTCGCTCTCTCAATACTGGGTGTATAAAAACATTTTGTCTCACTCTCAGACAGCAGCTTGAATCTGTTTCACTTCATGCTGTCAAATCCACCTCCTGCTGAACAATTTCTCCATGCAATAATATAATTAGATATCAGATATAAATGCAAGACAGAAAACATTTATTTGCCAAGGAGAGCCCCTATCTAATGTAATGTATTTAGTGTAACCAAGTAATTATGAGATTACAGAATAATAAGATCAGCTATGAAAATTGAATACATTTTTGTCACTGGGGATTTGTGTTACATCATAAAAACTCCCTTTCATTTGGTTTGTACATCTCTTTTTGTCTGCCTCTCGTCCATCCTTCCTGAAGTAAAATGACATCTGCCGTGGTCATGAAAATGTTTGGTGTCACAGCATCATGTGTGTGTGTGTGTGTTTGTGCACGTGTACTCTCTAACCTTGCGCTGGGCGTTGCGCAGGGCGTCCACGGTGCTGCGTAGCATGTCCCTGTGTCTCTCCAGTGTGGCCCGCTCTCCCTCCAGGGTGGCGATGACCGTGGTCTGCATCCTGTGAAGCTCCGTTTGGCTCCGCAGGCGGCACAGCTCCTCCTCCATAACCAGACCCTCCGACTGAAGAACCTGACAGAACAATGGTAGGATAGTGACCTGTGGAGCTGTCTATCTATTTATACAGACATCTGTATATATATATATCCATCCACTTATACTTGAAATAAGCGTTCCCAGCAAACCTTTTAATACTCACCTGATGGGTAAGGTTTGATCTTATGGGTCACATAGTTTCCTATAATTTCATATATATAACTTTCATAGGAAGATTCCTGGAGGGGTCTATGTAACTTGGAGCTTATTATAGAGAAATAGAGAGAGAGTTCAGCTGGTAAACTTCCAGTTAATTTATTTCATTTGGTTTATACATTTCTTTTTCTCTGCCCTTCGTCCACCTACAGCCATGCTAGCGGCTCTGTGAGGCTGTACTTAGGCATAGCGGTGCTTTGAGCTAAATGGTAACAGCAATGTGCTAACATGCTCACAATGACAATGCTAACATGCTGATGTTTAACAGGTATACTGTTTACCATGATTTCCATTTTAGTTTAGCATGTTAGCATGGCAACATTTGCTAAACAGCACTAAACACAAAGTACAGCTGAGGCTGATGGGAATGTCAGGTATTTGGTCATAAACCAAAGGACTGGACAAATTATAATTGTGACCTGATGGTGGCGCTAGATGTAATGTTAAGGGATCACCAAAGATCTTACAATTCATCCTGAGGGGAACACGAATGTCCGTCTTAAATTTCATGGCAATCCATGGCAATGGTGGCGCTAGAGGAAAAGTCATGAGATCATCAAAGTCATTATCTGTTTGGGAACCATGAATGTCAAATATACAAAATATTGTTCCAATGCATCTGGTAGTATTTTGAGATATTTTAGTGGATAAGTGAAAACTTTGATGATAGAGGAAAAGTCAAGGGATCAGCAAAATCAGTAGTCTTCATTCTCTGGGGACCTCGAGTGTCTGTACGGACCGATCAACAGACTGACATTGCCATCTGTTGAGCCATGCCACTAGCAATGGCTAAAAACAACAATTCTTTCAAGGGGATTCCTCCGTAAAACTCTTTTATAACTGTATCTAATTAAATAACTGTCTCAGAACTCTGCCTCTATTTCCTCCATAATTAGTGCCAAATTACATGACAACTCTCATCCACACTCAACACTCATCCATTCGTCTGTGTCTCTCTGACTTCACATTTTCTTCCCTCAATCCATCCATCCATCCATCCATCCATCCATGCATACCTCTATCTGCCTGCGGGCGTCTCCCAGACTCTGGGCAGCTTTCTTCAGATGCTGCAGCTCGGCCTCCAGGACCACCAGCCTCTGCTCAGCCTCCCAGGTTTTCTTGCTCTGCTCTCCCAGCTTGGAGCGCAGGTCCTGGGCCACCATCGCATGTCTGTCAGCCTCCTCCTCGGCCTCCTGGAGCCGGTTTGTAAGAAGCTCCACATCAGGACCAGACAGGGGACATACAGCCTGGTCTGCAGCTGTGGTCTCTGTATCATCTTCTATGCTTTTCGGGTGCTTTTGTATCTCTGAGCTTGTTGCTACTGCAGTCTGTTCTTTCTTTCTTTCTCTTTCTTTCTCCAGTTTCTCTCTGTCTTTCTGCCCTCCCTCTGCCTCTCCTCTTCTTTTGGACTCGACCTCCTCATCGCATAGTTCTCCTTTTCCCCCTTGAACATGGAGAACCTCTTCCCCAACTCCTGCTTCCCTCTGGTTCCCAAGGATTTCTCCTCTTCTCTCCTTCTCCTCCATCATCCTCACCCTTCCTTCCCCCTCTCCTCTGAAGCATTCAGAGCCCTGGACTCCTCTCCCCACCTTCTCCTCCTCCTCTCTGTCTGGCTTCTTCACTCCTTCCTCCTTCCTCTTGTCTTCTAGGTGTTGCAGTTTGGTCACCAGCTGTTCCAGGCGCTGCTTCAAAGTGACGTTTTCATTCTTCAAATTTTGAAACTGAAAAGTACAACAGGAGTATAATGGAAGTGCAATTTCAATGCTTTTCAAAGCTTTGAATCTGCATTTTTGCTTTTTTTTGTCTGTGTTTCCTTTCTTTTGGTGCTTCCATGTATTGAACATGACTTACTTACTTAAAATGCATCCAGGTTTAATACACTGAAGTAAAAAAGAAGTATGAAAAAAATGAAAGAAGCAGAAATGCCGGCGGGGAAATTAGAGATTGATTTAAATGATTTTGTGTTGGTTATAAAAATAGTTTACAAAGGCACTCCTCTACACGAATAACCACAGCCTGAAAAGGATGACAGGCAGCACCCATCATAAATACAATCCAGAGAACATATGAAATACACTTTAAAATAATTTTACATTTATACAGGATTTGAACAGCTGCACCTTTGCTATCAAAAGTTATCAGTGTTTGTCTTTGATCTGTAGATTCGTCCATTTTACAAGTTCATTATCATTAATTCAATACAGCTGCTGTAGATGTTTGTAACTGTTTTAGTTTTAGTTCTGCTGCACTGTGACTGTTTCAGCTGTCAGTTGAGTTATATCCAATCCTCATATTTACTTCTTATGGAAAGCTCAGTATTAACTGATAGTTCAAACAACAGGCTCAGAGTTATTTTTGTATCATACACTGTGTGACATTTAAAGGGCTGCAATCATTTAATATGATGATTATTTATATCATATATAATCATTTAATCTTTATACTGTCAAAATGTCAACAAATGTCAATCACAGAGGTTCACAGAGCCAAAAATCACAAATATTGATATTCAACCTAAAATAATATGAAACAGTGAAAAGCAGCAAATCTTTACAATTGAGATATTTTCACCTTTTAAACTATTAATTAATTATAAAAAGGAATTATCACCAATTCAAAATAAGATAAACATTGCAAGGGCTGGTTAATAAATAATAACACATGGACATAATTTATTACTCATGTAAACCAACCTAAAGTCTGATATACGTTTGTCACATTGATCCAACATGTGGTTCCATTATCGGACATTTTGGTGCTCTAATTTCTGTGTATGTATGTGTGTAAATCCATGCATAAATATGTGTGTGTTTGGGTACGTACAACTATGTCTGTATGTGCATGCATATACATATTGTTATACAGTATAATGCAGAATATGTTTTTTGTGTTTGTACTTATGTTTGTATTTTGTTTAATTTTCTTGTTTTTTGTTGTGTCAGGTTGTGTATTATGGCATATCTTGGTCCTAAGCTGGGTGGTAGGTGTATGAACATTATGTATGTTGAAAAATCAGTAAAACAGAGAGATAGTAATTGATTGTAGTAATAAATAACTATTCGTTTCAGCACTAAAATCTCACTTCTTTGTCACAAATCTGCCATACGTTGCCACATAGCGTTTCTGATGACTGAATATTTAATATGTTTTCACTGTCTTGCTTTTTAGACCATGCTATCTGCATATTATTATTATTAAGTACACTTAAGAAATAGCATGGAGCCTACTGTCACTCAACATTGTGTCTGACAATGCATGCCAGTCTCCCAAAAACCTTGCATATTTCAGTCATATCTAATGAATTCAACCTTTATTTCTCCCTCAGCTCACCTCTCCGAGTGTGCTCTGATGCTCCGTCTCCAGGCAAGCCATCTCATCCTTAGCATGTGGAGAATCAGCCTACAGCGAGAGGAGAAGGATGTTTAACTCCGCCAACTGTTGCTTCCTGCTTTTCCTGTTTCATTTGCATCTACATACTGTGAGCCCAGATAGCAAGGAGCTTCATGTCTGACTTTGCCAGGTTGACTTGAAACTACTGTCTACTGCTATTTTCATCAAATATTCTTGACTGAAATGGTTCTTACTACCAAGACATGGTGATCATATCAATTATAAAACACACCTGGGGCATGTGGAAACTGTATTATTTACTTCACATATCATGGAGTTGGACATGTGCTTCTACAGTGCAGACAAACACAGTTATATGGTTCTCTGTGAGCTCCTGCAGTCGATGATCCCTCCAATACGATTTAATTAAATTGACGCCAAAGGTCTGGTGTTAATTCTGATGACCTGCTTCAACCTTTAACCAGGGAGAGCTAAAGTGTTGTAGATTATTTCTGCGATAACTGTCATAACCCTCGAACCCCTGAACCCTGACCTCCTGCTGGGCCTGCAGCTCCTCCAGTCGCCTCTTCAGCTCTGCGTTCTCCTGCTCCGCTCCCAGCAGCCTCAGCGTCGAAGCCTCGCCCACTTCCACACTCAGCGGCTTCTGATCTGAGACAGATGGAGGGAGAAATAAAAAATAAAGTGGGATAAAGATGAAAAAAGAGGAGAGAGAGAGAGGAAGAGAGGCAGAGAGGCGGAAAAAATAAATGGAGAAAAAGAGAAATGGATATATGAAGAGATTCACACTGGTATTGTTGATTGATAACCTATGGGCCAGTATTACCTCAACATATTTTCTCTTATCAGTTAATTAAAATGTCTTAAAGGTGTGGAGAGGCAGGTGCTCTGACCAATCAGTTCGCTCAGCTCCTCGTCAGAGTCCAGTTCTGATTGGAAGAAACGTTGGTGAACCGGAGCGGGAACGCTGTCGCCGCTGCTGCCGTGCCTCAGGTCCGCCTCAAGGCTCATGTTCATCTCCAGCAGCTCATCAACTCGCTGCCTCTCGGTGTCCCGCTCCTACACACACACAGACATTCAATCATTAAAAGAAAAACTGATTTCAAGGGGCACGCACACAACATACACAGATATTTTTCATGAAATACTACTCCTATGCCATAAAAGTACATGTGCAAAGATCTTAAGGAAGACTGGCATTTCCTCACATAGTAAACATAACACACAAATATAGCCAATAATACACATATTTAGGCAAACATATACACCTTCCCTCAAACATTAAATTACACCCACCGTTTCCACATCTATGATTTTCTGACGCAGCAGAAGATTGTCCCTCTCGAGCTCCCTTAGAGAGGAGCAGCGCGCCCGTGCGTCGGCCAGCTGTTCTTCCAGAAGAGCTTTGGTCTCCTGCAGCGCTGCACTCAGCTGCTGCTGCTCCTGCAGGGGGCGCCGCGCACAGACAGACAGGACACATGAAACTATAAGATGTCATCGTCATGTCAGTCAGACCTCAGGAAGGTGGACGTCCAGACCAAACATTTGCTGAGAGAATCACATTGTTTATTCATATGTCCTTTGCTGCTGCAGTCCTCAGAGATAATCGATCTTTGATCCACATTTGTTAGGTTTGGCTTCAGCCAAGGGCAAAATCATCAGTCAGTCAGTCAGTCAGTCAGTCAGTCAGTCAGTCTCTCTCTCTCTCTCTCTCTCTCTCTCTCTCTCTCTCTCTATATATATGTGTGTGTGTGTGTGTGTGTGTGTGTGTGTGTGTGTGTGTGTGTGTATACATTGACATACACGTTAAACCATTTAAACCATCCCCTAACGATATCCCCACATTCGCATATCTCTGTAATTAACTTTGTGAGTATAACGTTGTTGTTACCGATAGGAATTATGGCCAAAACTATGCAAATAACACCCAAGATGTAATACTGTAAAACAAAATTACTCTTGAAGTGTCTTAGGGTAGATTTTTCTTTTAACAGAGAACATCTCTACATGTAAACATTAGCTCCTGTGGTTTTAACAGCCACGCAAGAGTTCACTGTGAAAATGAATTATAAACCCAAACATGAGAAAACTTCATCCTGCCAGCTAATTTGGGCTGTCACAGGGATGCGGTATGAAGGCAGAATAAATCAAAAAAGACTGAGAAGGTGACAGTGAGGACACTGTGAGGCGTTTTACAAGGATATGAGCACATTTTCTGCCTCAGAACAGTTACACTACCTCAGAATAAATCTCATTTGGGTGTAAAAGCTCCAATAACTGAAGCCATACTCCTGCTCTTTGTCAATGAAGCAGCTCCGGGCTGTAAATCCTGATGACATCACACAGTATAATCTCGTTCTCTGGCTTTGAGCTTCAGAGTTGTTCATACTCACTCTTGATTGAAATGCTCAGAGCTGTGAAAGGGGATATATAGCTTTTAAGATTAAGTGGTGCAGCACTTCTTCTTTTTTTTTTAAAAATAATAGCTATTCAGAGAAAGGTTCAAAAGGGGATCTTCTTGATGTGACCTTCGCTGGTAATGTTCATAAGAGGTCCTCGCTTTGTAAAAGTGTGTGTGTTTGTGTGTACATGCGTATAAGGCACTGTGAGTATGTTTGATTTTGTACTGTATGGGAGATTCCAATATGTAACTTACTGCCAAAACAATTTGAATGTATTTCATGGTGTAGATGTTGTCGTGCTGCTTGTTTTCGTTCTGGTGTAAATGACTTATTCAAAAGTATGTGTAGTGTGTGTGTGTGTGTGTGTGTGTGTGTGTGTGTGTGTGTGTGAGAGTGTGTGTGTGTGTGTGTGAGAGTGTGTGTGTGTGTGTGTGTGTGTGTACCTTCAGCTGAGTGCGTGTGAGCTCCAGGCTTCGCAATCTGTGTTTACAGCTCTGAAGCTCAGTCTGGAGCTGCTCGGCCCGCGCAGCTCGCTCTCGGGCGCAGTCCATCTCATCCCTCAGCGCACGCATGACCCTCACCTCACCCTGCAGAGAGCGGTTCTGCAGGCACGCACACACACACACACACACACACACACACACACACACACACACACATTCATATACCAGAGGGGATGAGGTCAAAGAAGGTTGTGAACAGATCTGGGAAGTGTAGAAAAGCAAATGTTGATAAAGTCTAACACAGGAAGAAGGAAAGGTGTGTGTGTGTGTGTGTGTGTAGACACAAGTATAGAAAGAAATGACAACATTTTGCCATCTTCTTTTCTACAAGATCTTAGTTTAAAGTTAATATTAGGACTAGGTTTATATTTATAGGTTAGGGTTGCACAAATCCCCAAATTGTGATTTTGGGAACATATTTGATACTATAACAAAATCTGTGACTGTGTTTGTAAATACATTTAGCACTACAACAATGGAAAAATACAAGTAAATAATTCGAGGAAGGCTTCTTCAGTGTGGGAGCATTTTGACCTTATATGACCCACCATCATGCCTGTAGTTTTGTTCTGGATTATGAGTCTAAACTGTCAAGTTCAGCTGGGAAAGATGTTTAACAGCAATGTTCTTCTGGACACAATTGTAGCTGGCTGCAATGTGTGTTTTGCTGCTGATTAAATAACCTAACAAAGAGGAATTGACTTACTGGCTATTGCAGTAAAAGCCACCTGTGTTTTGTTCTGTTGGCTGTGCTGTATTGTTTATTTGGCCTAATATACAATCTATGATATAACTAGTTATGTTTTATGTGTCGTTAAGTCTTTCTGTGTATCCAAAGAAAGGATGTTTCTGTCTCTTTGACAGAGGAATAACTAAAACCGAACATCAGGTTTAAAGCTCTAATCTGGCAGTACAAGTCAGGCTCAGTCGGGCCGGGTTCACGTCTCAGTGCAGAACCTCTATCATGTGTTTGTACCTCTTTCTGAAGTTTTTTGAGCTGTTCCTCCATGGTTTGAATCTCCTGATTGTAATCCAATATCTGATCACCTTTATCTTCCCTAAAAAAAAAACAAGTCAAACATAAAACCATCAACACCAAAAAGAATTTTTCAGAACAGTATTTTGCTTATAGTTTTGTTATTTAAGCCCTATCTGTGATACAGTGGCTGATAAAAAATAAGATTAGAGCACATTAGGTTTGCTAGAAAAAGTAAAGACATGTATATCCAGAAATTGTAACTGGCCAACAGTGACCTTTATGATGCAGTCTACATTTAATACACTGTGTGAATTTAATTATAGCACTGAGTACCTGATTTGTTCCTCACTCATTGCTGAGTAACAACTCACAGTTTTTGTGTATTGTAAAGTGTGACAAAATCATTTGCACATTTTTCATCTTGACCTTTATCGCAAGTTTTCTAAAGGTTCTCCTGAGTTTTTCCATCACACACACACACACACACACACACACACACACACACACACACACTCACAGTTGTTGTTTAAGGCGGCGGAGTTTGGCCTTGCTGTCTGCCAGCTGGAGTGCCAGACCTTGGGGTGGCTCCTCGCTGCGACCACCCAGGGGCGCCGTGGTTGAGTCAGCCTGGGCCTCCCGCTCCCGACACAGCTCTGCCATCCTCTGGGAAAGAGAGATGGGGCGATAGATGAGGCAAAGAGGACGGAGGAAAAGAAAGATTTGGAAAGAGAAGGAGAGACACGCAAGATAAAGTATAAGATTGGAAACAAAAATTAACAATGTTAGATATTCAAAATTCTAAACCCTGTGTAACAGAAAGTCTGTTATAGTGTGTAATAATGTCTGTTCATTATTACTGCAGGTACAGTAGCATTATAGTGTTTATACACCTCTTGGGTTTTAAACAATTTCTTGTTCTATAAAATGAATTAAAATGTATGTAATAAGACTTTTCCCTGTTTGTATTTTTTTCTCTGTGGTCTATGCAACATTTTCTATGACACTACAGCAATAAGCCCTTGTTTCATTGGGGCTTCTTTGAGTCAGTGGAAATTATTTGATCAAAATTTAATATCTTATGCTGCTCTGATCTCATATCAAGGTTATAGCTAAAGGTTCACTATTCAAAACAGAGATAATTCCTTTAATAATGCCTTTTAAAGCCAAAAAAGCTGGTAGCAGATCTCAGTGGAACCTCAGTGGATTTAAGGACGCAGGATGGAGTCAAATTAATAATAAGGGTCCAGGTCTTCATGTTTTAAAAACAAAAACATCCTCATAGTATATCTCACTGTAGTCTAGTTTTTCAGACAGTGGAGTGGAGCACCTCCAGTCCACTGACATGCATTCTATTTTTGCATTTATTGTTTATTTATTTTGTCAGAAAAACTTGCATGAACCACAAAGCCATTCATATGTCAACCTCAGCTCACACAGTATAATGTAATGTAATCTATCCTACAGCCTACTCAATCAAAATAACATTTTGATATCAGCTTTTGTTGTCTAGAAGGCAGAAAATTGTGAGTGATGAATAATAGCTACAAACTGAATATGAGATCTGAGCAGCATAAGATATACAATGTTGATTAAATATGTGACACAATTAAGCCCTGATGAAACAAGCGCTGTACTTACTTATACATGTCCTCATTTTCAGTTAATTACATTTTATAACTTCATAAAAACAAACTGAATTTTCTTATTATTATGTTGATGTGATGGAAAAAATGTACAGGAGGAAAAAACACATTTTTATGCAGAAAGGATCGAAGTGGGGACATTGATGTTAAATATGGTATGTGTCTTAAAGTCATCACAAAAAAACAAAACAATAATGTGATGTACAGACTCTGACCGGACTGTAGCTGCAGCCATGCATGGGTCTGACTCCATGTGTCTGAACAGATGTAAATGGTATACATGTATGGAAAGTGATAAAGCAGTTTAGTGTCTCTGTGTGTCCAATTAAGCAATTTCCAATTAGCTGATTATTCAACAGGTCAGATATGATTGCATTTCTTACAGCTTATGTTCCAGAATTTATCACATTGGTGTAAACATTATCACATGATTTAAAAGAATATTTCAGCAGTGTGAATAAAAACACTTATATACAGATTTAGATGAGAAGATAAGATCAGTACCACTCTGGCGTCTGCACGGAAAATATGAAGCTACCACCAGCAGCCAGTTAGCCTAGCTTAGCACAAAGACTGGAAACAGGGGGAAACAGCTAGCCTGGCTCTGTCCAAAGGTAAAAAAAATCTGCCTACAAGTCCCTCAAATGCTCACTTATTAACACATAATATCTTGTTTGATTACTGGGGAACAAAAACTGAAGTGCATAGAAACTGTGATTTTACATGGGGTTATGTGCCCTGGACTACTTTTTGGCCGGGTGCAGTAACTGGTTGCCTGGCAACCTCAAGGTGACTCCAGGAAGTTACTGCGCCCGGCCAAGAAATAGTTTTAAAGGTGCTGGTAGGTGGATTATGTTGCCTTTGGACAAAGCCAGGCTAGCTGTTCCCCTCTGTTCCCAGTCTTTATGCTAAGCTAAGCTAAATGACTGCTGGCTGTAGCCTCATATTTACCGCACAGACATGAGGGTGGTATCAATGTTCTCATCTAACGCTCTGCAAGAAAGTGAATAAGCGTATTTTCCAAAATATCAATCTCTTCCTTAAAGTGTGTGCATGTGTACCTCCAGGTATGTGTCTCTCTGTGCCAGCAGGCTTTGGATGTGTTTGGCCATGGAGCTGAACACCAGCTGTAAGTCTGCACCTTCAACCTCCACCAGCTCCTCCCACCTAAGCGGCAGCACCATGCGAGGATTCTGAGTCACCTGCAGCAAGGACAGTTTCTCAGGTCTCTATGATAAGATCAATGTGCATCTGGGAAACCTGACACAAAATGGCAGATCTGGGGACAAACAATCCAGGCAGTGTGAAGGCTGTGTGAATACTAAGCAGAGACGCATCTGTGTACAACGGAAAAAACTACTTCTCACATTTTTTGGGGAATGAATCTGTTAGGGAAGTGTGTCCAAAATCCTGAGTAATGCATGCAAAACTAATAATCATGTAGGCAGGTTTGAAATGTTCTCGGGTGGAAGGCATATGAACAGCAAGCAGGGGGTGCATCCATCCACACAGGAAGAACACCTCTCACCTCTATGATTTATGAGGCTGAGGAACCTGGCACAAAAAAGGCTGGTGGGCAACATGCTGTTACTGTAATTCAGACACGCTGGTATGCAACATGCTGTTTTTGTAATGCCGGCAATTATTCACGGGGGGTATTTTTAAAAGAGTACAATTTGGCATTTGGGCTTTATTGGAGGGGAAAGCGGAGAATGACAGGAAAGAGATGAAGGAGAGAGGATGATGTGACAGAGGTGGAGGTGGAGAGGTGGACATGAGGGGTGGAGGATCCATCCTACGGTGGCAGCAAGGGGCACCCAGAGGTCCTTAAAAGGCTGCCAGCAGAATAACAAGCAGCTCATTTTCAGACTTACTTGAAGCGCCAGCAGAAGGTATAATAGTTTCACTCTCTCTGCCTACAGGCCAGACAGTGAATAAATTCTTTGCTGAATCATATCGGGGAACAAAAATCCTCTTAGAAGTGTCCCCCCTGGATAATATCTCCTCATACTGACGGCCTTTTTATTTTCTTGATTTGATTAATTCTGCACTTGAACGTACCTGCTGGATACAGCTGGCAATGGCAGCCTGGGTCTCAATGTCCAGAGACTGGATCTGCTGAATGAACGTCTCCTTCCTCTCACACTGCAGACACAGAGGGATGAAATGGAGTCAGGTGTGTATGTGTGTGTGTGTGTGTGTGTGTGTGTTAGATCAAAATACATCCATATAATACAGTATATCAGCCCAATAATCTAGAGCTGAACAGTTAGTCGATTGACAG
This sequence comes from Macquaria australasica, assembly GCA_005408345.1. Taxonomy (NCBI): domain Eukaryota; kingdom Metazoa; phylum Chordata; class Actinopteri; order Centrarchiformes; family Percichthyidae; genus Macquaria; species Macquaria australasica. The sequence goes on along the minus strand of SEMN01000982.1, from coordinate 65,861 downwards.
AAAATGAATCGGCCACTATTTTGATAATCGATTGATCGTTTCAGTCAGTTTGTTAAGAAAGAAATGACAAACATTTACTAGTTCCTGCTCTTCCATTGTGATAATTTGCAGCTTTTCTCTGTTTTAAATCTTTGTAAACTAAATATCTTTGGGTTTCTGTTGGTGAAACAAAACAAGCAATTTGACGACGTCATGTTGGGCTCTCAGAAATTGTGATGGGCATTGTTTTGGGGGGTTTTTTAAACATTTTTTTTACATTTTGAACATTAAACAATTAATCGATTGATCAAGAATATAATGACAAGATTAATCGATAATGAAAATAATCATTAGTTGCAGCCCTACAATAATCCTTTTGTTAAATATGAGAGTTCACGTTGCCCACTACTGATGTAATAAAGGCTCCCAGCTGACTGAAAAAATAACAAAAAATATTTAAAACATTTTCTTTGATTATGGATAGAATAAATGGACAGATTGACTGAAATATCTCTAAAAAAAGGTTGGGAGAATATCCAGGGAACAGGAAGATGATTTAATTTTAGTAATGATGTCGGTTAGATGCTTAGCAGTGATGGATTTAAATGCTACCAAGGTGCAGCGTGTGTTATAGCAGAAGTCAGGGAGAGTCTGGGCGGTCGGAGTAATTGAGTTCCTACCAACCTGAACCTTATTAGAGAAAAAAGTTAAAGATGTTAGCATGTTAACAGTGGATGCTAACATTTAGCAAGTAAGCATGTCAGAGCGACATTTAGCATGTTGACATAATACTTTCAGAGCGTTAACAGCACTTTATATTTATATTACAGTACATTAATTTGGCAGACAATTTTGTCCAAAGAAACTTGTGTGATATGTTAGCATTAATCTGGGGCTGACAGGAATTTGGTGATTAGTTTAAAGCCACTACTATAACATTTGCTCCCAGTGGTAATATTAAATACATACAGAGCCTATAAAAAATATTCAGCCCTCTTCAGAAGTTTTCATGTTTTATTGTCTTACAAACACTGATATCACAGTTGATTTAATGTGGCTTTTAATGTGGAGGTTTTGCTATACTGATACTGAGTCACCAAAAGTTGGACCTTCCAGATAGATACAGGTGTGTTTATACTACTGTCAATTGAAACCCCTTAACTGCACACAGGCGATCTTCATTTAACTAATTATGTGACTTTTAAAGCTAACTGGCTGCACCAGTGATGATTTTGGTGTTTCCTGTTTAAGACCTTTTTTATTTTATGGCATCTGTTTTCACTTTGACAGTAAAGGGTATTTTTTTTTCTGTTGATCGGTTTAATAAAAAGCCACATTAAATATACTTTGATTCAATGCTGCTCAACAATAAGACATTAAACCTTCCAAGGAGGGTGAACACTTTTTATAGGCTCTGCAGGCGGCACACATTTTCACTGGGATTGTCTAATTCTTTACAAATACTTTTGCCATTCGAATAATTTGAAAGATGCTATAATGAGAGGTATCCTGTCATGAACTGAATTGTTGGATAAGTAGAAATTTGAGCATAGATTAAAAAAAAGTCTAGAGGTCACTTAAGTCATTAGGATTCATTCTTTGAGGACCAAGAATTTCTGCATCAAATTTCATGGTAATCCATCCAACAATGATTTAACTCCGAACCAAAGTGTTGGATCAAAAGATGGACAGACTGACCACACCACTAGCATGGCTAAAAATGTAATATATTGAACATTAGTTCAAAATACGGGTTGTTATCTGGTTCTGTAAAACAGTACGGGTGTCCTTATCAACCTTCAAAAAGCGTGAGGGTCATGTGAGCGTGTGATCACCTGAACAGCACATCCTAGTAAGAGCAGCAGCAGTCGCCTGAGCTCTTCCACGGCTGCCTCTGAGGACACAGAAATAACTGTCATCATCATCATTATCATCATCATCTCCACCCCCCACCACCACCACCACCACCATCATCCTCCCTGTCATTATCACCTTAATGTGTTTCACAGATAGCAGAGATATGGACTCGTATATGAAGTATAATTACTTTCTCTCTGCTGAGATACATGGCACTGATAGGATCGTGCTGTTATCTCGTACCTGTTAGGGGGTCCTGCCCCAGAATGGCAACATTTGGGAGAGGCATCAGTATCAATTGCTGCAGGTCTTCCTGAAGAAAAGAATAAATGTGAAGAGTTTAGTGAAAAAAATCCTCAAGTGACTGTCTGTCTGCCCACAGTGAGACTGGATAAACAACAGCAGAAAAACTTTCCACCAGCCTCCTGCAGTTTGTGGTGTAAACAAAGAGGCTTAGTACAAATTAGATTTAATATATTTCAGTGTAGCTCATTCTCAGTATCCTCTGGAAGTAATGGACACATAAAAAAAAGATCAAATGAATGAATAACAATCCTGTAACAAAATCTCTGAAGTGTTTCTACGGTTGCCCTTGTGGTTAGAAGATATGCATAATAGGGGTAAAGTGACAGCAATGTATAGTCACAAAGATCACAATTGACGTCATACACGCCCAGAACCCATTACTAGCAACAAACCAAATATTATTACTGCCAACAAGCTACTTACTCGAGCCTGACCGGTACATTACCAAGCCCATTATTATTGGCTGATTTTAGCTTGTCACAGATCAGATGTATCAGTATTGGTATGTTGGCTGATAAGTAGCAATACACTAGAGTACAGAAATGCCAAAGCTGTGATAAAATTTAGTAAAAAAACAGTGTCCCCATTACATTGTTTGGCCACCACAGAGTTTATTTTTCAACTCTAAAATGTCCAGCTCAGAATACATATTGGTCACAATTCTTTAATAACCAAAGTTTATAAGTTGGTGGCGTTTGAACGTGTTGAGCACGGTTCAAGTCCGATTGCATACTTTTGTTGCAGATCATCCCTCCTCTCCCTTCCTTCAATCCCTGTCACCTCTACACTGTCACTACCAAAAGATACTTAAAAACGTGTATGTGTAAATAATAAAATGAATTAATGATGGCTGATTTAGCTGCTTCAGTTTCAGGGTCCTGGTATCGTACATGCTGGCTCACTGTCAAACTGTCATGGCTTACTGGGACAATAATGACACTAATGTTATTAGTAACACCTGTGCTTTTCGTACTATGACAAGTCAAAATGTCCGCTGTGAAAAAGGTCTATTGGTCCATCGATATCGTAATCTGATTTTTCTTAAATTTCAATTATATCTCTCAAAAAGCCAACCAAACCTACTCCTTTATTTAGTTAGTTAACTGTTTGATCTCAGCTCCTAACAATTTACAAGAGAGTCTGACAAACACACTTAAGCCTGGCGAGTGTTACAGCAGCTTTACTGGAGCTTATGCTCAATTTTCACTCATCTGTGGACCTGCGTCATGCACAGTTTGATATCATGAGCACAGTCAGTTTGTTATGAAAAAATAAAACATCTAATCTTGATCTGGGGTCATTCAGACTATACTGGCTTACTGTGTGAATTAAGTATATGTTGTATCAATAACACTGAGAGGTTTTGAGCAATTTTTGTGGTTGTCTTTAGTGTGACTTTTTTGATGATGGTAAGCATGCATGCTATACTTTAAAAAAAAATGCAGCATTTGACTGTCAAGTAATGACCTGATCTCACCTGAGGGTATTTTAATTTCCAAATTAAAACAGAGAGCCTTATGAAAAGTAGAATTTAAACATTTACTGAAGCCATTAAATGTCAAAAACAAGCTGTGGACTATAGTGAGTAAAATGGTCCAATGTCCTCTAAGGTGGACAAAAGAAGCTCTTGAATCTGGATGTTTCTAGCATGGCCCTGTGCTAGAAAGCATTTATAATGTGTCAAAGATTAAATGGGGTGATTCACGACTAGCAGACTAACACTGTGGTCAGCTTGTTTCAGCGAGTTGTAGTTTCTGCTTCAACATCTTGGACAAATCTCCCGGCAGCTTCTAAACGACTCTGAGTAGAGCTGGATGGCAGACGCCTCAGACCCTGCCCAGAAACCTGGATTTACTGGCAGCAAAAACAAGCATTTGTCATGTGGACCTGCAGCTTCTACTACACTGCCATCAAGTGCAACACCTGAGTAGCAGGCTAAAATAATTTCAGCTAAGTCATCAGCCTGATGCTTTATTACTTTACTTACTTGGTCTGAAACTCAGAAAAGACCAGAACAATCTCCCTGTTAATTAAAAATGTTTCTGTCAAAGAGCCACACGCTGACGCTGGCTAGCTCCTTCCCCAACTGCTCTGAAAGCCTGTTCACATCCTCCTGCGATCCATCGATGCACAATCACCAGAGTACAGAAGCAAGCCACAATTACAGCTCTCTCTACTGCTTACTGTAATTTATAAACTGTACAGTGTCAGAGGCAATGTACCAGGAGGCAGGCGCTCCCTTCAGCAACTCCATCCAGTGTGAGTTTGGCATCAGAAGCATGTGCAGCCAACCTGAAGTTTCTGCTCCTTCAGGGCATGTAGGATATTAGCCACTGCAGCTCTGTGTTGGTCATCGTGCAGCTCATGGTTCATGATGCCAAACAGACTTCTGCGAGAGATTAGCCAGACTAGAAATAATATACAAGCTGCTTGTCGTTGTTGGCATGCTCACGTCCTCTCATGAACAATTCCCTCTCCGGCATCACGCAGCCAAAATACATACTGGATGGTGTTTGATCAACTCCCTCCTGCACTATATTTTATATATCATCATTTGGTACAATTATATACCCTGCTGAAGTGACAACAATATGAGTAATACATGGTGCAATTATCTGCGCAATGCCATGATTTCCATGCAGGCCAGTTTCTCTCAAGGTTCATTTCTAGAATAACATTTTCCAGTGAAATTATAGTAAAAAAATAAGGAATTTGTTTGCCTCTGAAAATAATCTACTGTTGTATACAGTCGTCCCGAATTTGGAATATCAATAATTCCACATTATATAATTTTGATTGGTGCTGGTTTTCATTCTATCCACAGACAGTTTTGATTTTTAATGCTTCTGTCGGCTGTCTCACTTTTTCTTTAGCATTTTCTGCTTTTATGCACATGCGCAAACCAGATTTAATCTTTAGGTAGATTTTTATGTTAATTCAAACATCATTTATTGGATGTTCAGTAGCCTTGACAGTATCACGGTTTACTGAGGACAGATATCTTTAAATGCAAAGGGTCAATAACTTAGTAGGCAGGAGGAAATTAACATTTAGAATCCCATTAACTGAAGGCTGAAAACTAAGTGTCTCCATTCTGAGGCATTAAAGGCTTTTAGATAGAAGAGAAGGGAATACAGTCATGTAGAGTACAGTACAATAGAGCAGAAAAGGGTAGAATAGAATCAAACAGAATAGAACCAAATAGAATAGACAGGATAGGATAGAATAGAAAAGAAGAGTCGAGAACAACATAACAGAAGAGAAGAGAAGAGCACAAACATAACAATATAGAATCGAACAAACATAATAGAATAGAACAAACAGGATACAATAGAATATAATAGAAGAGAAGGGAACAAACATGATAAAACAGAAGAGAAAAGACCAAAAAGAATAGAATATAGAACACACAGAATAGAGGAGAAGAGAACAAACAGAATAGAAACAGAATAGAATAGTACAAATAGAACAGAACAATAGGAATAGAATATAATATGATAGAACAAACCAAATATAATAGAACAGAGAGGAGAAGAGAAGACAAATAAAATATAGAATAGAAAAAAATATAATATTAATAGAACAGAACAGAAGAGAAAATAATAGAACAGGATAGAACAAACAGAGCAGGACAGAATACAATACAATACATGAAATTCAATAATAACTGACACACAGTGCTTTTACAGCAGATGACACGTCTACAGTAGATGAGTATTTACTATAAAAGTGCTCTGCCTTCAGCCTGTACCATCTCCACGTACACTGTAGCTCAGTAGCTGTATTAGAGAAGTTGAGGTCACAGCAGAGAAAATTAAACCTCACCAGGCTGCAGACCGTTACTGTGGCTTACACTCACCACACACACTGTCATTGTATCTCACACACACACACTCACATAAAGACATACACAACAAAACTGCGTCAACAAAAGACAGCGAGAGGTAAAACCGTGGCCGATGTGGAACTAAACGTCCAGAGCGACAGTGGAGCCTACTCTGAGTGCACCTGGTGAAATTCTAGTGTAACGCCGACTGATATGAGCCTCCCAATTAAAGCCAGTGTTTTGTGCTGCTCTGAGCTTTCAAGGGACATTAGTGATTCACAGAAAATTAGGAAGTGAAACCTTGTAGACTCGTGTTCTAATGTTGTGTGACAAGCTAAACAGTGCGTGTTCAGTCCACCTGACTAGCGCTTGGGGGAGGCTTTCTTTGCTGGGAACAGAGGCCTTTGAATCATCCTACGGGGAAAGAATTGCGTCATTTCCTCAAATGCCACGGGCACCTACAATGCGCATTATGAAATGCATGATACTGCAATTTGATAGATTTCTATTCACATTCCTTCCTCAACCCCCTAACCACAGATGCAGCTAAAAAATTCAGCTCTCCACTCCTCCACTCTTTCTCACCCCATTTGCCTGATAATAAGCAAGGACACGTCTTCTGAGGATGGAAGTTTTCTGTGTTTCATCTGCTCTTTCGTGCAAATGCTCCGTCACCCCCTGCATACACTTCAAACTTTCTACAATATCCTGAGGCAAACTATTTGTGTGTTCAGACTGATAGTTGAGCTTCATCTTGTCCTCTGTTTTTACTACCTTACAGCTAGACAACTGCTTCTCCAGCCCTCCTCCATCACCCCCTCTCCCTCGCCATTTGGTGTGGCCCTGAGTTATGTTTCAGACGGATATTTCAGCGATTTTACGGGACGTTTCTATTTATAATGAGCTGGGAGTCATTTCAGTACATCCACAAAAAAAGCCATTACACCAGTGATTTTGAGAACTTTTTTTGGCTAGAAAAGCTAAAAAAAAAAAAAAAAAAAGTAAATAGGGCAATTCAAGACATTTTTCTAAAACACATCAGATGGAGCTCAATCCAGAGTCAGACCATTTCAAAATGATTGTCTAGTCTGTACGACTGCGTCACAGGTTTGCCTCAGTATCACCTCTCTGTGTAATGACTTGCCTTACTAGAGTTTGACAAGGTATCAAAATATCCAATTAAGCTTTGCTGAGGTTTTACTTACACAGAGATAAAAGTACCATAAAAACGACTCAAAGGAACAGTTTGCTTTCTGTGTTCGCTTTCTTGCCGAGAGTCAGTGAGAAGATTGCAACCACTTTCGTGTCCGTATGCTAAATGCTAGGCTGAAGCTAGCAGCCGATGAGCCTAGCAAGACTGAAAACAGGGGGAAACAGCTAGCCCTGCTCTGTCCAAAGGTAAAACTGAAAAAGAAATCTGCCTACCAGCATATTTAAAGCTCACTAATTAACACGTTACATCTCGTTTTCTTAATCACCACTAAAGCTAAAGTGTAAAAAATGACAAGTTGTGGCCTCACCGGGTGCTATTTCTTGCACTCTGACTTCAGAGACTCCAAGAAATTGCTTTTACACTTTGGTTTTTGTACGGATAAAACAAACAATATATAACGTGTTAATTAGTGAGCTTTAAAGATGCTGGTAGGTGGATTTTGTCAAGCTAACTGTGTCCCCCTGTTCCCAGTCTTCCGGTGCTAAGCTAAGCTAGCCGACTGCTGGCTGTAGCTTCATAACTTGTTGAGAGACAAACGAGACGTGATGGTATCAAACTTCTCATCTTACTCTAACATTTCTTCCAAGTACACGCAACGACTTTTTACAACATGTTAGATGGCAACGTTTTCATGCTAATTCATAGAGGCTGAGAGAAACCAGGAATAAGAATGAGAAACAAAGAACAACAAACAATGAATAGCTCTATAGGGCTGAGAGGAACTGCAAAGTTGGATGAGTCTCTGTGGGTTCATCACTACCAGTAACACCTTTCACTTTACACGCAGCCATTTGATCCATTGTTAGTATAACAATACTGATTAGTGCAGCTTTAAGGCCAGATTACTTATCTCTTTGTGGTACACTAACACCAGTGGGTCAATATTTGGCTACCTGGGTGTGAAAGAGCATTTCTTGACCTTACTTACTTACTACCACTTAACTTTTTCAGAGGTTTCATTCACTTTTGTTTACTTAATATTTGGCTAGCTCGTAAACAGCTATGCATACATAATTAGTAATCTGTACTAGATGTGATTTCAAATGTAGAATGTAGGCCTACTTACGTAAAATTTAAATTATTCATTTATAAAAAAAAAAAAGTATGAAAAGTGCACAAAAACGCAGTTAAATAGGGATAAAAATTTAAAAAAGAAACTGTAGTTACTTCCATTGTGGTGGACAAACTCTTACAAATTCTATCTCAGTAATCAAAAAACAGGTGCAGGTGCGTAATTGGACTGAAAGTTCATTATACATTCAATGGCTTTCATCCATTTAAGAGTGGAAATGTTTAAAACACTTGAGAAAACCTGTGCATGCTCTGTTGGCCCCTCAGACTGCTCATTTCCCTCCTGATGATCTGATCTTACACCTCCATCTCACCCTCCTCCCCCCCGTGAGTTATGTTTCAGACGGATATTTCAGCAATTTTACGGGACGTTTCTATTTATAATGAGCTGGGAGTCATTTCAGTACATCCACAAAAAAAGCCATTACACCAGTGTTTCTGAGAACTTTTTTTGGTTAGAAAAGCTAAAAAATAAAAATAAAAATAAAAAAGTAAATAGGGCAATTCAAGACATTTTTTTAAAACACATCAGATGGAGCTCAATCCAGAGTCAGACCATTTCAAAATGATTGTCTAGTCTGTACGACTGAGAAACTGTAGTTACTTCCATTGTGGTGGACAAACTCTTACAAATTCTATCTCAGTAATCAAAAAACAGGTGCAGGTGCGTAATTGGACTGATAGTTCATTATACATTCAATGGCTTTCATCCATTTAAGAGTGGAAACGTTTAAAACACTTGAGAAAACCTGTGCATGCTCTGTTGACCCTCAGACTGCTGATTTCCCTCCTGATGATCTGATTTTACACCTCTATCTCACCCTCCTCCCGCCCCCTACCTGGTAGAAGGCCCTGAGGTGTCGATTTAGAATAGAAAAGTTTTGGACTCTCAGCATGTGATCATCTCTCTCGCTGTCGTACAGCCGCTCCACCTTGGGGTTTGGGTCTCTGGGACGAACACAGAAAAGACACGGCGGTAAATTTACTGCAGCTTGATCAAACACCGCAGCAGCAGTGCCACGTCTCTCCAGATGAGAAATCTTTATGCAACGATGCATTTAAGCAGAGTGAATAAAATTTTAATGAGCCTAAGAAACAGGCAGTGGGAATCCACATGCAATTATTTGTTGAAATAACGCGGCTTAGGTCAGGCCAAATTAATCAGCTGTTCGGCAAATACTGACTAAGATCTTGTCTTGCCTGTTGAGAGAGAAAATGTTTTATTCTGCTGAAATTTGAACATGAAGATAAGAAATTCAGCAGAGATGACTAACAGGGTGGCATATATGCAGAAGCCCATTTCATGGTTAACTGGAAAATTGTGGCAAATATGAATGGGTCTCACATTTATGCCATCCTTTCACACAGGTTGCAGAACAATGCGAGGATACAAAAGGGAATGTGATGGATATTACATGAAATCTGATGCAAGTAAAGAACAAAACTAAAAGTCTACAGTCAGCTCTATGAGGCTGTACTGAACTAAATGCTGATGCTAGAATGCTAATAATAACAATGCTTACTGATGTTGAGAAGGTATGTGTACAATGGTCACCATCTTAGTTTAGCATGTTAGCGTACTAACATTTGTTATTTAGCATTACACACAAAGGGAATGTCATTAGTTTTTTCAGGTATTTGGTCATAAAACAAAAATTTGGACAAATAAAAATGTTGTCCTGATGACGGCGCTAGATTACATGTCATGTAATCACCAAAGTGATTACAATTCATCTGAGGGGGACATGAATGTGTATATCCTACAGTAATATATAAAAACCACGTATGTGAACCTCATGGTGGCGCTAGAGGAAAAGTCAGGGGATCGTCAAAGTCAGTAGGATTCATCCTCTGAGGACCATGAATGTCTGTACAAAATGTCATGGCAATCCATGCGATAAAAAGCAAGTCATACTTACCTATTTTAATGCTTGTAAATGGTTCTTCACTCAAAAATGAGCCTTTTAGTTTAATTGGAGAATTGGTTGTGGGCCCATTTCCACATTTCTTTACTTATTAAAAAGCAAAGGCCAATTTTTGCTGCATATTTTTTTGGTTTTCTATTAATTTTTTCCACAAATGGCTGAAAATTGGCACTTTAGACCGTTTTATTTTTTATTTTTAATTTCAAGTTTACATTACAGATTGACTGGGAAATGTTCATCAAATTAGGTCTTATTTTCCCTTGTCTAGTGGTATTGCCAGTGCACGGCTGCAATGCAATGAAGCAAGAAAATCTTGATTGATCTTACATGACCCTCATGACCTCATTGAGGAAAGTCCCATTGGTCAGCCTTATGTAGCGATCCTGGGCACTCTGGGGAATTGAGTTTACTTCCATGTACTGGCTGTAGAGTTGGACGCCGTCCTCCCTCTCCACCATCTTCTCAAACAGCTGAACCTGTGAGAGACAGGGAGGGATTATGTTGCAGATATGGGAGAAAAGCACGAGTGCGTACCAGGAGGTGGACAAAGACAAGGAAGAGACAGAGACAGGAGCAGAAAGTAGGTACAGAAAGAGAGAGAGAAGGAGGGAGATGGAGAGGTGCAAACATTATCACGCAGGAAGCCACTTGAGTCGGTGCACCTGTCTGGACAGGTGGGATCTGTGCTCTCACACTGGGAAGCACTTCACAGTGACAGGCAGCCAAGCAGGACCGCAGCCAAGGTCTCTCTCTCTGCTAAGAAGAGCTGTGCCAATGCAAACTGCAATATAATGAGGTTTATTCCCACCTGCACCTTCTAAAAACTGCACTGTTGGTAAACAGAGTAACAAGCTCGAGTTGGTTCAACTGATAAGGTGAGGCAGAGCAGCTCGAAACCCTGTGCGACAGGATAAACAGGGTGGCAGAGTGGATGTCCTTCAACATACGTGAAGCATGGAGAAAGCTCTCGTGTCAGGGAGTAACCGCCCTGCTGAAGTGCCTTTGAGCATATACCAAACCTCTACCGGCTGCAGGCATCCTGTTGAACCTGACCTCTGACCCCCGCTTTGGGAGAGGGCAACAATAAAGAGAATATCCCTACAAGGTTCAGCACAGCATCACCATCATCATATAAATACTGTTCATTGACCAGAAGGGGGAAATCCCTTTGGGGCCGATTGGTTTCCCATGTGGAAAACCCAGCTGGATATTCAGTCTGTTACAAATGCAACAAATCCTCAACAGATTTGAGAGAGACCATATTCTCTTAAATAGGCCTACACAGTAGATAACTTTGTATTATTTTCAAATCAGAAACAGCCCAAGGACACGGAAGTTTCAAGGCTAGAAGAAAAAAAAAAAGCTGCCGGTCATTAAGAGGCAAGGGAAGCTGGCAAAAGGAGAAGTGGGGTGTTTGTTTTTGCTGTACACAAAAGCAAGAAAGCGGTATCTAGGCTGTTTTGTTGCTGTTTATTCAACTCCTGCTTATTTTCTGCTCAGATTTATTTGAGTGAATAGAAATGGAAAGCAGACTGCTCTAAAAGATACCACAAGTATTTGTGAAAGGAAATAATGTAGAGTTTACTGCAGAACTGTTAACTGTCCACGGCGGATTTATACAGTTTCTGCACAATCCGCCTGTTTTATTCTCCTCTCTCTGCCTCTAGAAATGATGAGCTTTTCTCTAACTGAAAGTGATAAATGATAAATGACGTACCCATTGCGCCAACGCACTTCCCATGAATTCCTCTATTATCTCCATAATGTTAGAGTCCATTGTTGTGTTACGAGAGCTGTGAAACACTACAGAAGACGGCTAATTACAATATTTTTTTTACAATATATTATCAACGCTATGTAAGTAATGAATCAAAGAGAGAGAATCCATCTTGCGTCAAGTGAAGTAGTTTGACATTTCTGCGGCCCTTCCCCTCCCTCCACCTCTCTGTCTCTTCCTCTCTGACTGTGTGACGGTTAGTTTCATTGCAAAACCACACCGGAATTTTCAAAACGCATGTTGCTTCTTTTTTTTTTTCTTTTTTTTTTTCTTCTGTAGCCGAGGTCTTCAGAGGCCATCAACAAATCGGCCAACCTACACAGATATATGTACAGATACTATATGAATGAAGATATACAAAAAAAATGACAAAACGTGCATTGGGTTTTGTGTACAGAGATAGGCCTAAATAACCTTGGGCCTACATTTAGCCTACATTTTTACAGAGCAGGTTATTTCCATAAGAAACGCACTCAGCGCCACAGAGTTATTTCTCCTCAATAACTTACTGGTTCTCTCGTGAAAATGACGACGGTTTTGAGTTATTATCATGAAGCTGTCAGAGCTGTAGTGTTGCCTGTGTTGCTCCATGTCCTCATTAAACTCAGCTACTCAAACCAAAGCTCAAGCACTGTGCAATAGCGAACTCTGGTGGTTTCAAATTAAAGTTCCTATTTACCTATGTATAAATTACGCATTACATCATTATTTACGCAACAAAACGACTCGGGGAAGTGTAACCAAGCAGCCCTGCTTTAATTTTAGTGCTGCACTTCCTGTACTGTGAACACTATTTTAAGAAATTATCTCTGTATCATCTGTAGCCTACAATGTCTGTCATTTTGTAGAGACTCATTCTAGTTGGATGTGGGTTTATAGTTGTCATATCAACCTCTTTTGTAATAGAGATTAGACTGTAGATAATGTGGCATTAATTACTGGGAATCTTAAATTTGTAAGAACTAACTCTAAAGGGCAAATTTTGTTTGTTTGTTTTTCTTTTTCTTTTTTTTGTTTGTTTATTCATTAATACAGTATCATATCACACGGTTCATAACAACGGTAATAACTTTCTATCTCCCATTGTGTTGCTGTAATATCAATTATTAAATTATTATAGGTAATATTTTTAAAGAACGTGACTAAGCTTCTCATTATTAATTATAATAACTTATAATTAAAGAACATGTGTTTCTGCAACCACTGAAATCATGTTTATCTGCTTCTTATGAATAAAATAAAACATTCATTGACCTTATTCTGTGATAGAGTTTTATTTAAGAAGAATGAGCACACATTGGATATACCTGTAGCTGGGACAGATCACCATGATATATTCTTTGCAAATAAAAAGCATTTAAAAACTTCCAGCATGTTGCATCAGTGTGCTGTGGAGTGTGCTCCTGTGTGCTGCCAGTGTGTGCCGATACTGCTTGTGCAGCAGCTCTGGGATTAACTACATCAGGATTATCAGATTGTTTCAGAGCTGTCAGAATAGACAAGATGACAGCTTCATATAGGGCACCACACTCGCACGCACATCTACACACAAACACACACACACACACACACTTAATCCAACTCCCCTTTGCTGAACTCATATAACCCCTACTCAGGGAATTTGCTCCTCTGTTACGTTACATGTACAAAAAGAAGCCGACACTACAAAGCAGTTAAAACCTTCTACCTTTAATATATAGTTCATGTGCCATTTTAACAGGTTCCTAAGCATTTCATCGCAGTTTAGTACAAACTCTACAGCTGTGAGATGAATAATACAAATGCACATTGGATGAACTTTAGCATTATGTGATTGTGCCAAATTTTGTAGCCAAATGTCAAAACGTGATAAATATGTGTGTGTGTGTGTGTGTGTGTGTGTGTGTGTGTGTGTGTGTGTGTGTGTGTGTGTGTGAACGCTGCATCCATTTAAACTGAATGTACTCTCTTCTAGTTACAACAAAAAGTACTACACATCTCCTGAACAGGTTCTCTGATGGTTACACATTCACAAGGTCCTGCTCAGAGGAGGTGTTTGTTTTGGTGTCTGTGCAGGGCCTGATAAGATTCCCATATGTTGCTTTGTTTTGGCCGTGTGCGAGGGAGCTGTGGCTGCTGCATTGGTGGAGCGTAAATCAAGCTTAACGTGTCAAAACCAGGTGTTCTACCCACCACCAGCCAACTCACACAACCAAGAAACCTCAGACCCCCCCCCCCCCCCCCCCATCCCTTCCTCCTCAGCTCATTTAAATACATTTTCCCTCTAGCTGTCAGGAGCAGGGGAAGCAGCCTTCTCTGTGTCTGCATCCTCAGGGGACTCTTCAGCTTTGGGGTCAACCTGTGTGAACTTTAGCAGGAGGAGGACTTTGGCTTTGAGGTCCTCAAAGGTTTCCTTCACACCCTTCTCCAGGAGATAACCCTCACTGTCGCCCTCTGGGTCCTCCAGAGCCATGGCTCCTTCCACGGCCGTCTGCAGGTACCGCAGGCTCAGAAGCACTGACATCTGGACAGAAAGAAGCAATAAAGATACTGTAAAAACTGCATCTAAAGTCAGTGTCAGCATGAAGTGTTTGTCACCAAATAGTCAAATGATTTAAGGCTAACAAAAACACTGTCTGAAGAGAAGCATCAACTGTTACATCAGTCCTTCACGTTATATCACAGATCTATTAACACTGGTATCATAAAAAGGAAGTCTTGACAACTTGTGGCCACAAATATATTCAAAAAGTCATTCAGTCCAACTGTCATTAACCTGATAACTGAGCTTGAAGGATGCACATTTTTGCACATACTGCTCTTAACTCTCTGTATATGTATACATCTTCTAATGCTATTCTATGCTTGCGAAGGAAAATAAAGTTGTTTTCTAATTCTGATTCTAATTCAGTAGTGATGCTGATTCACTGATTCACCATGGAAGAATTAACATCACACATACATTTTGTTTTACAGCAGGATTGGATGAAGATGAGAGAGAGAGAGAGTCAATTTGAATCAATATTAAAAACATTTATACTTCTATGGAATAATGGGCCTCAAGATTTATTGTAAATGTGCAAGGGGATAAAATTATTATACCATCTACATATTAAGGTCAAGGTCAGGGTACACTATCTTAAAGTCTGCATTTTCTTCTAAAAAGGTCCAACCTGCCCTCACCACCCCAATAACTTTAATACAGTCCCTTACACAAAATAGGTTCACATCCCTACACTCTGGGATCCAAACAATGACGAGTAAACCCTGCTGCAGTCCAAATAAAGCAAAATAAATTAGCTGTGACACAGTCAGTGCTGTACAACATATTCTTAGTTTGATCTCATGCTTCCTCTTCCCTCTTTCGTTTGATCTCAGGCTGCGTGATTCAAAGCAGGTTTTGGCTTTGTGCTTGAAAATCAGACGTTGTATACAGCTCAGCTTGAGGCCTTCACATGGCAGTCATCTATCCCCTTCATGGTGGACTAGAAAAACCACCATACTGAGCTGCCGCTTTTAAAAATATAGATTGTTTGATGAGCTGTAGGCAGTGTGTAATGATGCACTGTTAAACATGTGTATGAGCTTACTGTTCCGGCTGGAGGTCTTATTTGTTATTTGAAGAGACTGTGCCATCAATACTGTTATTTGGCAAAGGACTGAAAGTGCATGTTTGATTAAAAGACAGAAATCAATGTAGGTTGTCATGGCAGTCTGTGCGTCAGTAGACAACCATTATTTGGGGGTGGGGGGGAGAGGGGGTGTATGTGTGTGTGTGTAATTATTGTGCAATTTCACATTTAAAATGACAGGAATTTTAAATATTCAGTTAAAAACAAAAGCACATCAATGAACGCTCTGTGCCTTGGATAAATACTGGATTTACTCTATTTTAGCACAATTACAGAATAACTGGTGTTGTTTATGCCATCATGTATCCCACCTGTATTAAGACGACTGACAGCACACCAGGACCAGTTGAATTCATCAAGCCCATGTAGTAGTCGACCAGAGCCTGCCTGCAGCCGCGGTTGTACAGGTTGAGTTCCTCTGATTGGAACTCATAGTTGTGGTGGGCACTGTTATCTGTCAGGTGGTACTGCAGGCAAGGGCGAGGGGAGGCAGGGTTACAGCAGCTGAAAGGAACGCCATCCAACAGGTAACGGCCGTCCACATTACTCCGGATACGACTAGAACAGAGGAGGGAGGGACAGTGAGCAAACGGATGATGGAAACAGATGAGAAAAAGATAGAAATGGGAGAAGAGACAAAGAAATGAAGGAAGGAAGAGAAGGTAGAAGGTGCATTCATTTTATAGGAGGACGTTCAATTCAGACAGGTTAAGGCCTGACTTTTAGCTCAATATAGACACTTAGCATTAGTGACAAATGAGCACTGCCTCTATACAAGTGTCATCATGTCATAACCTTCCTGTTAACTCATTCCTTTTCACTTATTTCATCTTTGACCAACCTTTCTATTCTTGCTTCATGACCAACCTTTCTATCCATTTCTGTCATTCTCTTCAAAAGTAAAGGCCAGATCTATTTTTAAAACACTCTTCCTCTACCTTCACATCATTCTTTTTCTCCCGGCGTGTCTCCATGCTTCGCGTTGTTTGACCTTTTGGATGTGAAGTTTGCTTATCTGTCATTCATCTAGACCTTCTATTTCCTTCTCCTTTCTTTCCTGTACACCCCTCATCAGTCCAGTTTCTTCTCTTTCTAGTTCATCATCTCATAATTTGCTCATCCCTGTATTGTGATTCACTCACTCCTTGACGTCCTTGGAGGTGAAGTCCAGGTATCTGTTGCTGACCCACTGAACTTCAAACCAATCCCTGAAGTTATTGTTTCCACAACAGTGAAACTCCATCTGCAGACGATCGATGGTCTCTTTCTGAAAACAGCGGCCTGGCACGTCTGTGTCCTTGTAGAACCGAATACCATTCCTCAGGCCGACCTGACAGCGGAGAGAGAAACGTGAAAGAGAAGGGGGGGGTGATGTTTTCGAGAATGGTTTTACTGAACTGTATGTCAACAATGCAGTTGTTTCCTGTTTCTATCTGTCAACACAGGACAGAGATTTTCAGTCTAATTTGAAACCTATTTTTATTAAACGATGTCTGGTTTGTTGGTTAAATTAATTGACAACCCTTAAAGATTTGAAAACTCTTAATTTTGAGGGCTGATTTTTCTGGTTTCAACCCAACAAGGGTGAGAGCCCTAATCTTTCGCTGTATTGCTGGTTAAGTGTTTTCAGAAATACATTTGAAATGACAGGTTGTTTAAAGACGACAGAAAATGGTGAATGTTTTCTGTTTCCTTAAATACTGATGAACACACACATAGTTTCGCTCTGTAAGATTTTGTTTCATTTTCTTTTCTTTTCTGTTTATTTTTAAAATTCGTATCTTGACTCATTGCTCAGTTTACAGGAATATGGGATAGCCCTTTTCTTTCTTGCCCAAATACCCTAAACTCTATCATTTTCATCTTTCATTTTAGACAGTCAGCTGTCTCTTTCAGCCACAACAACTTATTGGGGAGCAGGTTTCGTTTTGTGTTTTGCTTGAGGATCTGAAAACACCATCCCGTTGTGGGACAGATCTCTTTACCACAAGGCCATACTGACAACTATTCTACCACTTGACCAGTCACCCTCCAGTCATTACCCAGCCTGGTGACCCCACCTTCAGTGACTCCTCCAGGTGTCCTTGCAGGGCATAGCTGAGCACCACAACAGCGATGAGCAGACAACAGAGCAGTGCAGCTACAGCAAACCAAGCCAGCAGGAGAACTTTCCAACGGGGGAAGCGGCTTGCGTCCAAGGAGTCCTGACACACACGACTGGCAACCCAGTTAGTGCCGATGGAGGCCAGGCCCACCATCATCAGGATGTTGGGCACCACGTGGATCTCTGTGTTTTCCATCACCTCAAGAAAGGAAGAGAACAGTCAAAGATAATAGCAGCCACAAGAGCAGCAGCCAACTGCAGGTCATGTTGTCATTTCCTCTACCCACTTTAGCAGGTAATAATCCTGCATTCAATTAGCCTTATCTATTCTGGAAATGACCTTGGCAGCCAAGTGATTCAATTAGCTGCTGATATACTGGATGCAAAGGCTGTATGGCAAATTTAATTCATTGCCCTGGTTACAGCAAAAGTCAATTATGGACTGAGTTTATTATTGGCTGAGTTTTCAAAACTCTGTTAGCCGTAAAAAAAAAAAGCACCTTTGCCCCATTGTTGTTTTAAAATTACCATTAAAAAACTCATCCCAGCACTGCCACCTTCATAATACAACATAATCATCCTGTAATATCTGTCAAGCCAACTGTGGCAACTAGGACAAATGATCCCGGCCTCTGGATGCTCAAAATAACTTTCGATCCATGTTGAATAATCAGAGTTGTCAATGATCCGTACAAGTTAAGTAAGTAAAGTGCAAAACAAACTGTTTAAATGATAGATTTGTCTAACAAGTATAAACAAGGATTAAGCTCTTGTGTATCATTCTGTAAGATCCTTTAGCTTCCTGACATTATTTTGTTGGTCACACTGCAATTTCACTCATCTAAGCCATCTCTACACTAACAACACTTTGCTACACAACTAAGAGATTATGGAATCTCTCACTGGAGATCAATAAGTATCTGAAGGCATGTGTTCATGGCCTGCAGCTTTCCTGTGCGGCCTGCTGGATATCAATGAATCCAACCTATCCAAATCAATCAGGAATCAATCTAGCCCAATGACTGGTTGGCTTGAACAAATGCATCAGTCTTGTAGAGGTCATGACCTCCACCTGCTGGTCACGTTACCTAAATTCAATACACACTGAACCCCAATGACTTTGGAAAGAAATGTTGATTTAAAAAAAAAAGCATTTTAACACACTACATCCTCATGACTTAAAATGCGGGAATGTGCCTGAGTATCACTGTGTGTATGTTTACACTTGTATTTTGTGTGCTGCGTGTTTGTATTTGTGGATTAAACTGTAGAGCTAAGTTTGAATAAAAGTCACTGATAAGCGGCAGCACAGCAGACTCAGTAAACAACCACGAGCAAAGGCATACGTCTGAGCATATAAAGTCATGTTTGTGTATTTCATGCCAGGGTTTTTAGACTTGGCCCTCTAGTCTTTAACTTGGCGTTGCATTAATCTGTGTGCATTTGTGTGTATGTGTGAGTATATTTCCCTCGCTCTACCTCGTCCCTACGGAGCAGCTCTGTCTTAAGGTAAACCCCCAGACAAAAGATGAAGGTCCCGCACATCACTGCCAGCCAGGACAGCAGCCACAGGCCCTGGGCCAGACGCACCCGCCGCTGCTGGGTGAACTTCATCTTCAACAGCACCATGGCTCACTACCATGCACTGATCAGCACAAAAGACAAGAGAGAAAAGTAAGAGAAAGGGAGCAGGGGAGAAGAGGAAGGAGTTAAATTCTGGTCAAAAATGTCTACAAAAAAAAAAGTGTCAATCCAGAGGAGGCCAGCTGCATATAAAGACACAAACCCCTGGTGCTTTCAGTGTTGCAGAAATACACTGGTCAATGCAGGCCTTGCACTTGTTGTTTGGTGAGTTATTAGCAGGTTGAGCTCATCTAAGTTGTTCCAGGTGGAGGGGATAAGCAGGTAGATCCCTTAGATGGTAAAGGACACAGTCGACCTCAGAGGATAATCCAAAAGCTTTCACTTGGATGCTGAAATTGTCCCAAAAAGATTTTTTATAATCCAAATCAGTGCAGCAAAACCACGGGAATGTGTGAGTAAATTGTCAAATAATGAGATATGGAAGAAATAACAGGTTTTCCCCTCAAGTTGACTGGTCATACAGCCGAAGCCCCCCCTTCAAGCTGAAACCAATGATTTCTTCCTCTTGACGTGATGTTGTCTTTTGATGGCGCCCCTCTGGGTCTGTGGATGTGCGGCGCCCCCCTAAACCGCTGTACCCATGGTTGGAGGACACAGAGACTGGCCAAAGTCGAGAGTTTGGAGCCGTAATCCCCCCAACCGAGTCCCTGGGATCCTATTAAAGTCCAGGGGCCAATGGGAAAGAAGGCCAGTGTCTGATCAGCAAACTTGTTCTGATAGACACGTAGTATGGGAGGGACTATTGGACTCTTATGACAGGTGGACTTACCTGGAACTCATCAGCACAGGCCGGGCACTATGGATGCCAAAGAGACAGAGTAGATATCATAGAAACAGTTAGCTGAGGCTAAATGGTAGCAGTGTCATGAGATGTGGGAGTGTGGGACAATGAATAAGTAAATCTATGTTTTTAGTGTATCACAAGGCAAAGAGGAGAGAAGGATAAATTGAAAAAAAAAAGTAAAAGTTCAGAAGTACAATTAACTAAATGTACTTAAAGTATCAAAAGTAAAAGTACTCATTCTGCAGAAAAATGACCCCTGTGACTGATATATTATTATATATGTATATGACATTATTAGATCGTAAATACTGATGCATCAAAGTGTAAGCATCATTTTACTGGTGGCGGTGGAGCTAGTTTTCACTACTTTATATACAGTGAGGTAGTTCAGTCCGAGGGCTCCTGGGATGATTAATGGGAGAGGAAAGAAGACAAAACAAAGTTCTGATACACAAACTGTATTGGTGTTAGTTTTGTGTGTGTGTGTGTGTGTGTATGTGTTATTGTATAATTTTGCCTCTTTGAGTCTTGAACAGTTATTTAGATGAAACCATCTGAGAGGTTTATAGGTGAAATGTCTCTTCGGTTAAGCAGAGGCTGGGTCATGTAAAGTGAAAGTAAGACACTGGAGAGGAGAGTTATGCTTGTGTGGGATTATAAATACAGTGCAGCATGGAGGGAGGTTGGTGGGGCTGGATCAATAGGATTAAACTGTTATAAGTATTTATGGCAGCTTGAGTCAGAGCTATAGTTAGGTTGAAGCCAGTCTTGTGTTACCAGCTCTCCAAACAGAAAGCTAAATCAAACTCACACCTCATATCTATTAATTGTCCATTAAAAGTTCTTTTACCGCACAGCCATTAATCACCTTTCCAGTGATGTCTTTAAATAGTGAGATTGATTGAGAGATTTGAGGTCTCATATTGGCATAATGGGAAGACATGCCCTCTAGTGGCAGAGATGGTAATGTTGGTTTTAACAATTAAAACTAAATGGATATTCAAGGTCCTCAGGGAAGAATTCTTGGGGATTTTGCAGATCACAACATTTCTTTCTTGCACCAAATTAAGGACAAATATTAAATTTTTTGTGTAGCTAATATTAAATATAAAGGGTCTAAGAATAGCAAAGCTGTCTCTATGTTGTTTGTCGCATAAAGAGAGATTATTCCTTATGATGTTTGAAGTTGACAAGAAGAAAGAGAATCATGAATAATGAAGAGACGTCTGTAATCTGAGATGTTGCATTAATTTAAGATGATTATTTTTATTGGTAGAGCAGCTGTAATGACACAGTTACATGTACAATTGACTAGCAGTATTCATAGTTGCATAATTCAGAGGGTAAAGTCTACACCAAAATAACATGAATATGTTGCTGCTGCACTCTATCCAATCTACACTATACACACAATACCTACTCATAATTACAACTTCATGTCTCTTAACTGCACATCTTTGTTGAGCCTACATCAGCTTAAAACATCTACCCCATTATATTTCAGAAAGGAAGGACCACCACATTTAATGCATCATATATGCACATACACAGAGTAATAATAAATATTCACACAAATCCTTGCATGCACAGTAATACATTTTGCATTTTCTACTCATTTAAAATTATATTTCACATAAATCAGTAAATCATTTTTAAATGTTTAACTTCATATCATCTTAAGAGCAGTTTTCCTTTATCTGTTCTGAATTTCAGTAATCAGTCTGCTTCCTACAGTTCAAGAGTTGTTCTTCACAAACATACAGCACAAATATTAGAAATTAGAAATGAACAATGGTGAGGAAACACAAATGAGATTATGTATGTGTAAAAACCTCAAGAGGTATTTCTGCCCGGTTGAGTTACTATTAATAAAAGTAGAAATAAAACATTTTTCATTGATGTTGACATTGATGGTACATCAAGTGGTTGTTGAAAGAGGGCTATTATTAACTTACTTAAGTGTGTGAAAGCAGATGCTCTCAGCACCGTGCTGGATTTGAAAAGGTTGTTAGCTTTATTCTTCAGGTCAGTCTTCGTCATTCAACTGTCATTTATTGATTTATATCAATTGACAGCACAACAATCTTACATAAAATGTCATTCAAAAACCCTGATTAAAGGCTACAGTCGTTGAATAATGCTGTATGTTTACCTCAGACCTGTTATTCTTAAATACACCATTAATAGAAGTCCTTGATATCTCCTAATTTCTAAAACCTTGTCTTTCATTGTACTAACATGTCTAAAGGGTCAACCTTAGCTGTTAAGATGTTTTTTAAAAGGTGATTTTCACACCAACTTGATGTCTATTGACAGACAATACTGGATGAGTTTTTTGTCATTTCATCTCTTCACACGGGCACCTTTCTAAGCGCAGAGGCCATTTTGATCCTCAGTCAACAGTGAAAATGAAGACTTTAATGCAGATGATGTTTTACGTGATCAACATGCTTTCTGCTAATTTTGGAGTAAATTACAGGGTATCAGGGTAAGGGAATAGACATAGTAAATGACACATTGTTAAAACGACCACTTAAATGTAAATATATGTATAAAGCATACTTGGAAATAGTTTGCTATAATTATATTTATCTTCTCTATTATTGCATGTTCAAATTTCTTTAAGATATTTTGGCATTTAATTGGTCTGTTGCTAATTTTTTCATGCATTCAGTGCAAGTTTTTTTTCTTTGAGGGTACATTGCTTTTTGGCAATTTCTATGTTTCAGCAGAGAAGAAGAATTTTCTCTCTTTTCCTCTATGAAGAGCACATTATATACAAGCCAAAAAACTGATTGTCTCAGCTTCAGCAGAACTGCTAGTTTGGGGATACAATGTTTGCATCTGACAGCAATGACATATATGAATAAATACATATTTAAATGGAATAAGGTGAGAATATACATTGATCCTGCCATGTTGTTCTATGACATTTTCAGTCTGCCACTTTGCCTGTTTGTTCCGCCCCTCCCACCCACTCCTGCCCGCCCTGCTGCTCCTTCCCTCCACCCACCTCCTTATGGGTCTGCAGCTGCTGCATGAACTCATCCAGGATCTGCTGGGCTGACATGGAGGTCACATCCACAACGTCCTGCTCCAAAAGCGTTACCTTCACCCCTCCTGTCCCACCCCAGCTGTCACCACCCACATGGGCCTGGTGGAGGTTTGGAGGGGTGTCAGCATGGTTAGTGCCCAGGGGAAGCTGCTGTTGGCTTTGGGGATAGAGAGGTTGCGGTCTGGCAGCATAACTGGCAGCCATTTTCTTATATATAGCAGTGCTGATGTCAGCTACAGAGAAAGGTGGGCTGTGACTGGACTTGTGCTGGCCTGAGAGACTGCCTTCAGTTCCTGCTGTGGACACCCCCTTTTTAAATGGTATGAAGGCTGTGACCCTCTGCGGACCTGCCTCTGATTTCGTCAACCAATCATGTGCTGTCTCTTCCACTTTAGGGGCGTGGGATTGGCCGTCTGCTTGTGGAGAGGTGGCAGAATGGCTGATTGGAGCAGAGGCCTCAGTTGAATCAAAGTGCTTCTCCAATAACTCCTTTATCAAACACGGCACCTGTGGTTGGGACACCAAACACAAACATTACCTCTGAATTAAATCCATGCAAAAGAAGAAAAAGAAAAATCACTTTATAAATCTTTTCTACAATGGATCTCTTTCAGTTGTGATTACCTCAAATACTTGTTTGACCAACACTGTCATTTCAGGTCTGCAGTGAAATCTCTATTTCTATACACCACATGATCAGATTATGAGACAATGGGCCCCTGAGCACAGACACATGAAAGGCCCCCTTATCTACCCCTGCCCTGCATCGCTCCACATTTTGCAGGTTATCTAAAGTGCTGCTGTTGGCTGAAAACTTCCAGTGGTGGAAAGTGCATTTACTCAAGTATTGTATTTAAGTGCAATTCTGGAGTACTTGTGTAACGGATTAAACCGGTGGTTCCCAACCTTTTTGACTTGTGACCTCTTAAAAAGAAGCAGCGTCTGGTTGTGTAGCTTTCAGAGGTCTGTGAGTTGTTACTAGTTCTACTAAAGAGACATTTTCCCTTTAAACTTCTCACATGGTTCAATAACTGTTCAAATGATCAAATATTTCACACACAAAAAAAGACTAGATTCAAATATTAGAGAAAAGTATAAAAACTGAAAACATATTTTTGTAGCAGAACTTTGTTTTTTCTTCTTTCCACTCCCATTAATTATCTCACCGACCCCCATGCTGGGAACGCCAGGACTAAACTACCAAACTGTATATAAAATAATCTGAACTAGCTCCAACTCGACCAGCTACAAAAGTAAAATGCTGCTCACACATTGATGCATGAGTATTAACAATCTAAAAATGTAATATATAATAATATATATCAGTCACAGCCAGAGACATTTTACTGTAGAATGATTGCTTTTACTTTTGAATGCACTTTTAGTTGTAATAAAGATATTTTTACATTGTTGTATTATAGGAAATGAGTGGTGCAGATTATATTCTTTATATTATATTCTAAAGTAGAGCTAATCTGCCAGCAAGCATATCTGAATTGTTTACAAATTATAATGTAGGTTTACGGTGGATTAAGTAAGCACTGTGCAGCTGCCTCATGTAGGACAAAAGATATAGGCTAATAAAAAAAAATCACACTCAATATCACCAGTTACTCAATGTTAAAGGATCAGGAGCAAAACAATGTGATCAGGACATCCCTCCTTTTGACTGAGCTCTTTGACTTTCCAATGAGAAATGTTAATATGTCTCTAATAACAGCCCCTCTATCTCTGTCTCTTTCTTTCAATAATTCATTCATGCTTTCACAAACATTAGTAGAGAGTTCTGGGTGCACAAAAAAATTATTTCATGGTGGCTACTACTTTATGATTTTAACTAGAGTGTGATATGGCTCAAATTGAGAAAAGAGGAGGAGCAGGCTTAAACACGTGTGATTGCAAACATACCTGTGCTTGTGAAAACAGGGACACAGGGCGATGTGGTTTCATAATATTAAATTTAAAATACTGAAATGACCCGTCCAACCAAGGATTAAAGGAGACCGATCTATCCTAATAATGCGTTTAGTAAAATGTTATCTATGCTATCTGTTGACATCTACTGTGTGTGGAAGTGTGCATGGATGTCCAGTAGATGGCACTGTGCTCACGTTGATGTTCTCCAGGGCTGCCATGGTCCTGTGGGCATCCTCCAACTCTGAGCTCAGCTGGGACACACGGTTTAGTAGGTACTTCCTCTCACTGCTCAGGCTCTCTGACTGCACACACACACACACACACACACACACCAACACATTCAATAGGGTGACATTTACATGAAAGTAACTCATGGTTTGTGAATGCAGTGAGACAAGATCCCTCTTTTATTGTTCTGCCCGTGGCTTCCCCAATCTTATGTCCACTCCATGCAGGTTTTCTCACCGCTATATGCAGGTGTTCCCCGAGCAGGTTATTGGCCTGTTTGGTCCCAGTGTGGGTCGCTAGAAGGCTATAAGACACAACGAAGAAAGAAGAAGAATGGACAACCATTAAACTTCAATGCTACAGGATCTTTATTAGTATTATTTCTACATACACCACTCTATCACCATGTTATTATCTTTTATCTAGGGTTAAAGACAGTTGTTTGTCAGGCCAGGTGGCAGCCACAAACTCTCCTACTGAATATGTAACAGCTGACACCAAACTGGAGCCCAGTGTGAGGTGACCATTCAGTCCAGTTGCTCCGGTCTGTTGAAGAATGTGTGGTATGTGCCTGGTGGGCCACAGCGGGTGTTAAATACAGGCTTGACAGGGCTCGGGTCACAACAGGACTCTCACTGGTGAGTATGAAGGGACAGGACAGATGCCTTGAGTCCCCCTGTCTCTGTTGGCCAGGGGGACATGGGTCACTGCAGAACCAAAACACCCACAGAAATGCACAGGGGAAAATGTGTGGCCTTTATGTTCCATGGATCAATTTATCTATAGAAATTGTTATATAAAGCCATAGGCTGACTATTGATTCTGGAGTCAATATATGTGCACACATCACATCATTTCACTCATGTTGTCCTTCATGAACTGCATCATCAAACTACACGTTTTCTTGTCCCATTTAATCTTCAGTGTTTATTTGTGCATACAAGTCACATACATGTAAGCAAAGTTAATCCATCATGTATGTTGAATTTTGTTCTGTTTATGATCCCAAACCTTTTATATTTCTCCTTGACATGGCTGAGCTCGTCCCTGGTCCTCTGCAACTCCGCCTCCAGGCTCTCGATGCAAACCACAGTCTGCAACAAGTTCTGGTGAAGATCTGCGTTCTCCTCCTGCAGCTCCCTGAACACAGAGGAATGATGGGAGATGGAGTTGTGGCACAGAATATACTCATCCTAGAGATTATTTAGAAGTGTTGCCTTCTTGGATCCAGACCAATATTTTTAATGTTTGCTGTTTTAACATATTACGTAAATATACAGTTAGTATGAAATCAGAATCCATTTGTCACTTGGCTGTAATGCCCTCAAGAACCATTCAAGGTGAGGCCTTCTCTCATATGCCTCCATTTTGTGAATCTATTCATTATGCATGGTCAAACAAATTTTAAAAAATCCATTTTAAGAAACTTTTCTTGGTGCCACATTTTATGTCCTGTCGATATCAAACTTCATGACTACATATTAGCCTTAGGCAAAATGATATAAATACCTTGTGAAAAAGGGCTTTGACTCTCAAACAAACACTACAAAGATGGCTGCCATAGGATGTGTGCCAGTTAGCACTATTTCAGCTATAGAGCTACAGAGGTCTGGCAGTCAGCACTTCAGCATTTATATTGTTTTAAAACAATAACAAAGACTCAAAGGATCAAATTATCTCTGCCCAAATCATATTAGAGAGATAGTCTGGAAAGATTGCATTAAACATGTGCATTATGTATTACATCTAGGATTACTAACGACATAGAGATGGTTATATAAATGAGTTCCATAACTACACCTCCTTCTGTTAAAACAGGAGTGGAGGGAGAGAGGATACTCATTAGTGTGATCAATAACCACTGACCCATCACATGATAGACAGAGAGAGAGAACAGAATGAGACAGAGAGAAATTAATAAACACTTACTGGAGATGGTCGGCATCATACAGTGTGTCCTAGAAAAAGAATAAGAGAAGGATGAGAGAAAAGTGAATAATACTCATAAGATACAAGAGACATTATGTAATTTAGGATGTAATACTAGCGTAGTTGACTTTTCATACAGTGCAAACATGCAGTGCAATCCATTAGTATTTGGACAGTCTTTTTTTGGCACTGTACTCTAGCACATTGAATTGAAAATGAAACAATGACGTTAAGATTTTATTTGAGGGTGTTTACATCCACACCCTATGGCCCTTATTGTACATGAGTGACAAGTTCTTCACTGTTCACCCAATATGAATGTGAACACTCCCTAAACAACAACAGCAACAGCAACACTCCCTTGCTGAACGTCAGAACTTCAACCTCATAGTCACTGTTTGAATTCCAGTGTGCTGGAGTAGAGCCAAAACAATGAAAAACACGTCACTGTCCAAATGCAACACGCACTGTAGATATTGAAGCATCCAGAAAAGTCATTTAAAGTTGCTAATCTGCAGGGAGATATAAGCAACATTAGCAGTTCAGGACTGATTCCAGGCTAGATATATAAGAACAATAAATAGTAAGAATAAGCACATGACATCCATCCTTCCATCCATATATTATCTATAAATACTTATTGTTATTTAGGGTTGCTGGTAGCTGGAGCCTGACCCAGCACGCATTGTGTAAAAGGCAGAATACACCCAGGATGAGTCGTCAGTCCATTACTGAGGACATGACAGATCGAATAAACTATTGAGTTATGGCAGATCTGTGCCCGGAAATGGACTCTAATCGATTAGTTCTGTGAAGCTAAACTGTAGCTTGGATTTTCCCCTTTGTGTGTGTGATTCTATATACGTATGTGTGTCTATGTGTGAATTCACTGAACTTTAACAAGACAAACTCAGTGAGAGCAAATCCAACACAGAGACCACATGGAAAAAGGCAATGTTATGTAATGTTGTGCGTGTGCGTGTGTTTATTAGTACATGAGAGTGTAAGTCTGAGCAGATTCTTGCATAAGAGCAACATGATACTTGCTCATATCCAACCAACTCACTCTCACACTTTGCTTAGTGCCAGTTGCTACTGTGAGCTAATGTGAGAGGTTTGTCTCAGTGGATGTGAGATGTGTATTGTTACTTTCTCTGCCCACATATTCAATTAATAGACCATAGAACATACTGTAGCTCAGGGCAGAGCCTTGAGAACAAACAATTATACCATTTGAATTGATAAATCAGGTAGTTTCAAAGGGAGTTTCCCCTAAAAGCACAAGACTAGCATCTGCTGCATTGCTGAAGAATGACTCAGCTTGCAATGCGTAGTGTTTGACACGTCCCACACAGCCTGTGACTCAGCTACACTGCCTCTGCAAGACAGCAGCAGCTCTCCATTTATGCTCAGCCTGTTCTTTCTACTCAGACATATCTTCCCTGCAGTGCAGTGCTATGCCTTCAGATTTCTTTTTCAGGAGCCTGACACATGATGAGACCCAAATACATTATACACAAAATATAGACAATATAGTGGCATAAAATGTCATATATAGAAGTAGTGTTGCAGCATAGTTTGAAATAGTCCCTTTTTACATATCTTGAAGCAATAAGTTCTGTATATAACACAATTTGATTCATGTCTTTCTCACAAATGCCCCATTTGAAGGCCATTTGTGGCTTAGTGCTAAGGTGTCTCTATTCCCTTATTTGATGAACGTTTTGAAATCACCACATATCACATGAATGAATATAAATAAATGATATTAGCTGACTAAGATATATAATTTAGGGATAACTCCAAACTTATTTGTCACTTATTGTGACTTATTTCCACTGTGATCATCAAAGATTGGCAAATGACAGTTGTGAAACAAGCTTATTAAGGAATCCTACTATATACATGTATATAAACATGTTTTCAACCATGATGTTAACAACAAAAATACATTTTTATAAATCATTTCTGCCCTTAAGGCTGGCGAATGTCAGTGAACAAGCTTATTTGTTGAAGAATGCAACTGAATAACATTATAATAATCATAAATGCATAAGATTTTAACCATGACGTTATCAACCAAAATATGTTGTTATTCATGTTTACTGACTTTTCTAAACTGAAATAAGGTATGTGCTGTACTAGTGACATTTCACTTTCAGATTCATGATCTGAGGCCTGAAATCTCCCTTCACTCCTGTCTTTCCTGTCTCATATTATTGTACTCTTTTAAAATACTGTCAAAGTAAACTCACCCAGCGTTGTTTAGAGTACCCCACATGCTGTGAATGCTGTTGACCACTCTGCTCCGAGCTGTGACTGGTAGCTGTGGAGGCTGTGGCCCTGGGTGAATCCGATTTTGTGGATGAAGATTCAGATCCGAGACCTGGCCCTACACCCTGGGCTGAGGATGGAGGGGAGCTGGCGGGCCCTCGATGCCCAAGGCCAGGGTGCGCCTGTTGAGGCTGGTGCTGAGGGAAGTGTTGGTTATGTTGACTGTGGGAAGCGGTGGGCTGCTGTTTGCGGTGGTGGTGTTGTTTGGGTTGGCTGGGTTCAGGGCTGGTGCTGGTGCCATCTGTGAGCTGACGGTCACATCTACCATATCTGTCCCCTGACAGGGAGCTCCCAGTGGGCGATGGCCTCCTGTCTTTACAGCTGCTTCCATGGTGAGTATTTCGGCTAGGAGAGTGGGGGTAGTGATGAGGCGGGGGGCTACCATCGTGGTTCTTAGCTGCATATGAGTTCAGTTTGTCAGGACTGGAGCAGTCCGAGTGTTTCCGAGAGCTGCTGTGAGTTGCTTTCTCCTGTCTGCTGAGCTGTTTCGGATGCAGCTCCCTCTCCTCCCCTGAGCTTTCTCTGTGCTTCTTGGGTGGGAGCTGAGGCTTGACTGGGCCAGGTATTTGAGCTGGGGCAGTCTTCCCAGTAGTTTTATTATTGTTCACACCCAAGATAGTGAGAGCCGAGGGACTTATAACCTGTTTTGTAATCTCATCTAGAAAGGCTGAGAATTGCAACTTTCCCTGCACAACATTTGTCCTGGCTTGCTCTTTCTCGACCTGAGTGATCCCTTTCCCCTTCTGTCCACTGGGATCTTGTCCTTTGGAAACTCTTGGGGACAGCACCTCCATTGACTTAGCTTTGCGAATGTCGGCATGAGGCTCTTTGTTTTTGAGGATGCCTTTGCCGGGTAGCTGGATGGAGGACACTGCTCTCTTAGGGCCCCTGGGGACCCCTAACAGAATGTCCTCCTCACTGAAAGCCAGGCTTCGGTTCAAACTAGCTGTCTTATACAGAGGTCTGTAGTTTATGTGCGGTACCCTGGATTGTTCTCCTCCAAGATCACTTTCATTACCCTGCAGAAGAGCTTCATCACTTCTGCTGTGACCTCGGTCAAGAGTAGAAAAACCACGCTTTCCCCTCTTTTGTGAGCTCCCATGTAACTCACTACAAACACTGCCGCTTTTGCCATGTTTGATGCTGGCAAAGACGATGGGCTCGCTGCTGTTGTCTTCCCTAAAACCTCTGCGCACATCTGTGATGTTGGAGCAGGACAGGGAATGCTGTGGCTGCTCAGCATGACGGAGAGAGAAGGGATCGTTTGCACTCGCCTCTGTGTGCCAGGAGGAAAAAGAGGAGGAGGAAGAGGAGGAAGAGAGGGAAGAGGAAGAGGCCCTGGAGAGAGTTACATGTGTTTCGTGGTTGTAAAGTATCTCATCCTCTTCGCTGTGGTGAAACTGCTGTGTTTGATGACGATGGTGGGCATCGTGATGAGGGCTGTCATGGAGATAGTGACCGTGTTGATGGTGACGGTGGTGCCCATGGCTTTCATCTGTATTTCTGTCTGTGTCATCAAACATTGTGTACCTACAAGGACACAGGAATATGAGCAACTTTATTGATGCCTCTATACCAGTCAGTATGAGTATAGATGTGCACACACATAACATGTATTGTATAATATAGTAGCCTAATAGTGCACTCTTAGAACTTAAAACTATTGCCAGAATCGGTATATTTGATTTCAAAATGCAGATGCCTTCATATGTAGCCTTTGCTCTATAAAGGCAAATTTCAGGATGCATGTGCCTTTTATTTCTTAACACCTCTTCTTCCATTAGACATGAATATAAATCTGGCAGACTGGAATAAACCATCCTACCTGTGTGACTGAGGGTCTTGGTGATGGTGAAGGGGATGATGGTGGTGATGCTTCCGCAGCTTAATCTTGTTCGGGCCAGAAGGGCTGTGAACAGGCTTAAAAAACTTCTCCATCACCTGTCTCTTTCCTGATGGTAGGCTGTGGATGCCGTCCTGGTTGGATTGACTATACAAGGGGCACTGATGGTGATCCGTTTTGGTACTCAGCTGTTTCCTCTGCTCCTGAAGCTGTGGTTGTTTTTTTCTGACAATCTTTTTCTCTATAAGGCTACAACTTATCTGTCGACATTAGCTGCAGAGATTATCAGACCAGGCAATAGTACTGCTGTTTCTGACCAAAAAATAGGTACAGCACGTGGTGATGTATTCTGAAGTGTTTCAGCAAAGTATCCAGTTGTTGGATTGTTTCTGCCTACACAAATAAGTTTGTCTCCCTCAGCGGCTTGCTGCAGAATAATGCAATCACGGCTCGTGAGCAGGAATGTATGAATTCCTGGATGGTGGCTTGATTTTGCATCACGCCTGATGTAACAGCTGGGGGCTCATTGAACCAGCTGAAAGAGCAAGACCTTTGTCCTCGTACAGGAGGCAATCGAATTGAGCCCTGTGGGACAGGATCTATACCAGGATTCATTTAACCCACTCATATAACTTGCAGAAGAGGGGTTTGCCCGTATGTTTGTGCTTCCTCAAGCTTCAACTTCATGTCTATACCCTATAATCTTGACATTTTTTGTTTACTATGTTTTGTACTACTGTTATTAATATACAAAAAAGCAGAAAGGAGCACCAACCACATCTATTGAATTGCCCACAGCTGCCCTATTGATTTTGGG
Source organism: Macquaria australasica (assembly GCA_005408345.1). NCBI lineage: Eukaryota > Metazoa > Chordata > Actinopteri > Centrarchiformes > Percichthyidae > Macquaria > Macquaria australasica. The sequence continues at coordinate 33,641 of SEMN01000982.1, read as the reverse complement.
AGGTTTCCTGCTCCCATCTGGCTGAGGCCTACATAATTACATTCATGAGGGGTGGGCGATATGACGATATACCATGGGAGGATATAAATTTGTCATTTGCAATCAGAGATTATGTCATACGATTTGTCAAACAGTTTTGTGGTGTGCTTTATTTCAAATGTTAGGCCTACAACTCCACCTTTGATACAGCTGTCTCTATCTCTATCTCTATTTCCAAAATTTTTCCAATCATTATCACTGAATACGCTTCACAACTACTAACACAACCCCTGAGTCACTCAATGCAAACTGAGAACAACTCCTTCATTGATTAGCAAGTATCACACAAAGGTCTTGATGAGCCTGTAGCATGAATGACCTGGGTGTGGCATGTTTAACATGAAAGAAGACTCTTTTTCTAATGTGTGTGGCACTGACTATGAGGCAGCAAGCTGCCTGGACAGACAATTATTGCCATTTTTGTGCTTTAAGATGTATGTCATAGCTGCATATTATCAGTTTGATACCCTTTGAAAATACTGTGAATATTGTATAATACTATAATTACTACTAAATTTAAAACTGAACAAAATCCTTCTTGAAAATAAAGCACTTTATTCAGAGCCATTGAAATGGAAGTATAAATTGTCTATATATAATGCACAAAGTAGCAAAGCCATAATTTTTATGTAAACTGTCCAGATCATGTCCTCCATCAGGGTAAAGGGTTTCTTGTGTACTGAAGTTGTGTCAGCTAGTAATGGAGCTCTCAGGTCACAGTGGTCATCCTGATGCATCTTCCTGTGGATACCGAGACTTTCCTGATGCTGCTGGCCACTGTGTTGTCTTCAGGCCGTCACTTGACTGAAGCATGACACCTGCCCAGCAATAACTTCCTCCGTTGATGGTTTCTCATACTGTGAGGAGAGTGTGTACACTATAATGTCGAGTTTTATCAGGGCTAACCATGTCCAGCTGCAGATAAATTTGGTCTTGAATGAAGGAGAAGCATGTATTTAACATGGTGTGTGGCGATCACAGTGCTAATGTCAAGGTGATTACAGTATAACAAGAGGAAACCAAAATGACACAACATTTTTTGTACCCATAAAGTGACCTGCCCACTGTAACTGTATAATTCTTGAATCTAGCTTTTGATAGAAGACTATGTCATTAATGTTTAGGTGATCCAACTGTAGTTACTAACATTTCAATATTTTTCTTCTTCTTTTTACAAGGATCATTCCCAGTGTTGATGTAGCCGGATAAAAGTGTTGTGAAAGTATGTTCCTTTTAGTATTTATACTAATTCAAGTATTCAAGTACATTTTTTCATGAAACTCAAGCAATATGACATACGAACAATATATAGCAATATTACATTATAAGTACAACTACTAAAGGCTGCAATAGCTCAGTGTTAAACTTTATTAAAAGTAGTCGCAATATATCAGGTTACAAACATTTACCTGGTGAGACTGTTGTGTGTAATGCAGTGTGAGACTACATGATTGCAACAGGAGAGACCGAGGGCTCCTTGCTTTAAGATGAGGTCTCTGCTCATTTTAGCAGCGACACACACACCAATATACATATATCTACACACTGCAAAGTTTGCCAAATTACAGATGAACATAAAGCACATTTTCCCATAGCACAACATGCTAACATGGCTAGACGGGGGCAGGGGTGAAATGGACTCAGTGATTCACGGCAAGTCATAAACGTTTTGTGAATCTCTATAAAATCAGCAGCAATAAACACTGTGGAGACATCTACATCCATTCTCTCATTTTACCTTCTGATAAAATCAAACATGTTTAATATTATTGGAAGGTCGGTGCGCTCTCTCCAGCACCAAACAAGAAGCAGTAAACCGGGTAGTTACTTTGGTAACGGCTGAAAAACTCCTCAGATATCGTTACACACACGATAGACGGTGAATTAAAAGTTTTATGAGTCAGTTTTTAATTCGGTTTGTATCTGATCCACAAATCAGCCCTTATTTTAGTGAGAAGTCTTACTTTTTGAAACGGTTCACCTCTCATTCCTTCGGCCCTCTCCCACCAAAGGACATTTCCCTCTTTTGCAGATTTGCCAGGGACAATTGGTTTTGATCCATCTTTTAGGAAAAGTTTCGTTGCCAGTCCTGCATTGTTACTGACCCAAGTTGGAAAAGCAGTCACACACAAATTGGTTAGCAGAGACATAGCTTACAGGTTATTGCCGACTGTAGCTGGGACGTTGCCTTCCAAAATAGTATCCACTCAGCCACTTCTGTCCTCTGAGGCTTGGGGGCCGATGTAGCGATTTGTGATGGTCTGTGCAGCCAACAACAGAGCAGTTCCCGTGCTTAGCTCTAAGCTTAGCTAGCAGGTCGGAGATTGTGAGAAAACAATGCAGCACCCTGCAAAGGTAGTTCTCAGGCCATAGGTGGAGATACTCAGATGGGGGGCGGTATAATTCTAATGAGCCCGCACTTGACGTAGGAAGGGGAGCCTAATCTTGAATGTCTTGTTGAATCACGTGTTTTCTGACTCAGGCAGCTCACAAAAATAAATAAATGGTTGATGGTGTTGATGATGTCATAAACTACAGGAAGTGACATCACTTTTCACGCAGTATGGTGTTTATGGAATGGTCCTGACATGATACAGGATTTGTATTGTGGATCTTAACAGTAAGGGGTTAATGACCCGTGGGCCTCCCCCCCGGCAGGACAGTCATTACAGCTCATGCTGTGTAGCCAAATATTGTTCAAACCCACAGAGCTATATTTTAAAATCTAGTGGAGATCCCAAAGTTTCCAAAAATACCAAATATGTCAAAGTGATTTTTTTGTGATTTTTTTTTTCCAAAAGGGCTACAACAGCTAATATTTTAAATATAAATGTTTCTCTGCTAAAACACAGATCCCTACAGTTTTTACTGTTTGTGATTTTGTTTTTCTTTAATGCTGTGAGCACCACAAGTGAAATTCCATTCACCTTTATCTCAAAACCCAAACCTGTCTCCTAGAAATTACATTTACATACTAATATGTTTTCTCAATTACATTGAGGTGAGCAACGTAATCACCACCTAGGTTATTGTCACAGGCAACGTTTCTTTTCCAGGGAATGTAAAGTTAGCCTACATAAGGGAGGGAGGGGGTCAGGGAGGATGGCAGGTGTACAGAGCGCAGGACCCTAGACACCAGAGTCTGGGTTCACATCTCGAGTCCTGCGTGTGGTTAGGTTTAGGCAACAAAACCACCTTTTGTGGAGGTCAGGGGAAAGATGGTGGTTTCAGTTATATGTTAATAAAGTAAACACACTGTGTCACGTGCTTCAAGTCACTGATGACTTTTTCTATATTAAGACCTGGTCACACCAGCTTTTCATTCCAACAGAATAAAATCTGCACAGTTGTTTCAACTTTGGTGAACTTTGACCTGCAAATTCACAACGTTGACCAATAGCAATCTGTTGCAGTATTAATAAATAGGTAAAGGAGATCTTTATTTTCCCTATTCAATAACTTTTTGTTGAATGAAATGGTGTGAAATGATGAAATGAACAAAATGTCGGGGTGGGGTGTGTGTGTGTGTGGGGGGGGGGTTAGAATTAAAAATAAATTCTTCATTTATTTTTAATTATGGCAGTTTCGGTCCTCCATACCTGTTTGCCAAGTCTTTTGATTAGTGACAGCGAAAAGAGATAGTGAGACATAGGTAGGCTATACTGAGTGATCATGTCTAACAACCATGAAAAAGATCAATTCGTTGAGGTTGGGAGGGGCTGAAACTCGTGCAGAGGAAAACTCCCCACACCGCTGTTGGTGATCAATGGCATTGAGCTACCATGAGAATAATTGCACAAGGGAGGCTGCCCAGACTTGTCCTGGGTGCTGTAATCAATCAATCAATCAGCAGATGAAAACACACGGGAGGGATAGGGAGATTTCATGTACTGGGGCAGACGTGACAAATGGCATGTCTTTTTACTGCACCAGACACCCTCTGCTGGTGAACTAAATTAACTCCCATTTTGGCCTTTCAGTACTGGTAATTTTCCACCCTGTCACAGCAACACACTGGATGTTTCTGGATGTTTCTGGTTTCATCACGTACACTCTTCAGCTAACACTTACCCTGTAAATGTATCACTTAAGTTCAGGCTGCATTGAACATTAAAGCTTAGACTGACACAATGAAGGATATATAACTACATTATACTACATGATACATTTGGTGGAAAAGTACTGCAGGCACCAGCAGCTTTTATGGCAACTACTAAACATTATACCAAAAAGACAAAACACGTTACTGAATATAAGCCATCCAAGTTAAACGAGATGAGTTGGCTGTTTTCTATTGTTCGTCAATCACAAACAGCATATCATTGCGGTAAAGGGGAAGTAGATCCGGCAATTCAACCATACTCTAGTTTGATCCGGTTTGTCGGACCGTGTTACAGGCAAGTAAAGATTAATCCGCGCAACCGTTTCTGTGACGCCATCTGTTTTAACTGATAGTTATCCTTGAAAATGTGTGTTTTTCATTGTACAGTAATATACTTCACTGTTTTGTGTTTCATAGATTTCCAAATAGTGAATTTAGCTGTTGATATTTTTAAAAAAACACACTTTACTCACTCATTGTCTTGTCTGAGCCAGTTATAATAGGATCACTTCTTCGTTTATTAATTTTGTGCTCAAGAGCGCCCTATTTATCATTTATTTTTTCCACATTTAATGATTTACTAATTTTCTGTTTTGACTCGACTATAAAGCCGTAATCAACATTTGTAAGCATTTTTGTGTGAAAGTGGGACTACTTCTTTATCGGATGAATACCTCCTCTTGTCGTAGACGAATCACTCAAACAGTATATATATCGCTAGTGACGCCATTTCAGCTCAGACTGCATCGATACGAGTTCGTCGTGATTTGGGGCGTCGCAGGTTAAACCGATCTCGTTTTTCTTTCTTTTAATACTTCGATACTACGATCGTTAATAATGAAGATGTGTAGACTTGCTCTACCTAGCTTGATATTTGGGAAGTGTTTGAATTTAGTGTTTTGTTCAGAGTCAATGAGCTGTAACTTAGGCCCAGTCTCGAACGCAAATAGCTACAGTATCAAGATAATAAGTTAAGTTAATGTTAGTCTAGTGTTTTTCAGTAAACATTTTTTTTGCCATCAAGCTTTTTGTTTAATTTATACGTCTCAGCCGGCAAATATCATCGTAAATTAGCCTTAATCCCGAAAACGAAGCTTCATTATTTTGTCGAAACTATTAAGCTATCGAGCTAGCGACAGGCTAAGCGGACCAAATGTAGGCTCATGTTAACGCCAACGTTGTCAGAACGTTGCCCTTTAACGTTCGTCTTGTTAGCCTAACAGTTAAAATAACTCGATCAGTTAAAATAACTTAATCATGTATAAACTGAACTGGTTTATGTATCTTTTAAAGGATCAAATCCAAGTTGGTGTTTTTCGTTTGCGTAACGGTAGTTGGCACGAGACGGGATCCGTGACGTAGCAGCCCGTACTTGTTTGCTATTGGTTGATTTGAATAACGTGTGACGTGACCAGACGGATGGAAAGGGAGCGGTCAGGAATTTACCAGCTACGACGTCCACAAAACCACACCGAGCGACCGCAAGTATTTTATTTTGTTAGCCTTTAATAACTGAAGGTTTTAAGGAAAAAAAGCTTAAACAACATAGCCGTTAAACTGTTGTAAGCAACAAGATTGTTGAAATTAACTAGGCAGTGAAGTGAGACGCTGACGAAGGTTAAGATAAGAGTCAACTGACGTGGTCATAAAGCAACTCCCAGAATAGAAAGGTCATAATATTACCAGGTCAATTAAGAGCAGAACTAAAGTCGACTAATAAACATGCGAAGATTCTTACAGAGGGCAGTTAAGCCATGAATAGCATGAGCAATACTGTGATAAACATCCGAGTTATGCTGTTATTTAGTAAAGGCTACATCATATCGACGATCGGTTAATAACTTTAAGGATAGAAGCACCAGTCTGAGACTAAACAGACCCAACATAGGAGATGACGTTATTAATTAAAATTGAGTCAGTTAAACCAACTGAATAGAATCGGCTTAGTTTTTCAACAAAGGAAAGGTTGTTTTGTAAACCAAAGAAGCAGTTGAGACAATCACTTAAAAAAAAAAAAAAAAAAAAAAAAATTAAATATGGTGAATGAGGCCCTGACCTCAGTCTATGCCATTGTTTGGGCAAGTTTTTTTTTTTGTTTGTTTTTTTTAAATTCCTCAAGTTGCACTTGAGTGGTTCAGTCATTAGGTGTTTGTCTTAGTTGTAATGTTTTTAAAGTTCAGAAATGATAGTATTTCCTTTGACCAAAGAAAAAAAAAAAACACAAAACTGCAGTTTTTAAAGCAGCTTGGAACGAGTCAAAGCTTACATTACCAGAGCTCTAGCTGTAGCTCAAGGAACCACAGGCTCAGATGATTCTATATGGAAGTTGTTTTCACTTAGCAACTTTTTTTTTTATTTCTTATTTTTTTTTTATTTCTTAGAGAAGACAGAAAATGTTTGTTTTTTTTACGGGGGAAATGGACTGAGTTATCGAGGAGAGGAATGGACTTAGTTATTGTGAGGAAGAATGGACTTAGATATTAGAGGAAGATCACAGGACCGACGAGGAGCAAGGCCATGGGACACGGGGAGGACCAGAATGGAACGAGGCAGGACAGGACCAGAGGGCGTGGGAGGACCAGAGTGGTTCCGGGCAGGACAGGACCAGAGGGCATGGAGGGAAAAGCAGAGGGGGCCCAAGAGAGCAGGAAGCCGCAGCAGCTGTCGGCGAGTGTACACCAGAGGGAGCCAGAGGCGCAGGGCAGGGTAGCAGCACAGAGTGGCCATCGCTGAAGCAGTTGCAGCAGTTCCAGTGCAAGCCAGCCAGTGATGAGTGGGACAGGGCGCACAAGTGTCTTCTAGCTTCACAAGTTTAAAGCAAGGCGTTGGTTTGTATATTGGGTAGAGGTATCTCTGTAACATTCTCAGGTATTTGGCTTTTAAACTACTTTCTAGAAACAACTGTTGTAGAACACAATTTCTCGCACAGCTCTCTTTTCCTCTTTTCAGGCAAGCCGTGTAAATCGTTTTGTACCGTGATCAACCCTCCTGTTGTGCGCTGACATGAGTGTGGTGGTGTCTGCTGTGGTGAATGCCTTGGTAGTGTGCTGGCGAGGAACATCTTATCGGACTTCTCTACCCCCTGCGATCAGAAGTAGTTCACCCAGCCGGAGGGAGAGGCACTCCTTTTGTTGTTCGATAGGTCTTCCCCAAAGAAGTTTTCAGCATTGGAATGTGAGAGTGGATGGTCTCCTGTGCGGCCGATTTGATGTGTGTATACAGCAACCCTTCAGTGCTTCAGCTGCGCCTCAGTGGTACAGATCAGCTACATCTACCTCTTAACCTGAGCAGTGAGTTAATGCATGAAATGTACATGTGGGTGTAACTATCCGGTACATTAACTCATCATTGCCAGTGCTGTCTAGTATACAGTTTTTTGCAATCAAAAGAAAATTTGTATTGAAATAGTATTTGATCCTGGCTAGTAAAGATTTTTGGATTAAGAGGGAGGGGAGGGGGTATTTAAAACGTGTTTCGAGTTCTTCTTTTCACAGGCATGGCCCCCTAAAGCTGATCATCGAAAGAACCCCCCTGTGCTAGCCTCTCGGTACAAGCTGAGCTCATCTTATTTACTATAGTGCTATGGATCAGGATCATGTGCATCCACTGCGGTTTAGAGATGTAGGAAGGTATTTGGTATTGTTCAATAAATCCATTAGATTTTTTTAAATTTGTTAATTCTATGCCATTTGGATCGTGTTGTAAATGGGGGTTTCATGCACATCTTTTGGGTAATGGGAGGGTGGGTTGTGGGGCGTTAATCAGTCTCTTCTAGACTTCACAGCTCCATGTTACCCAACGCATAATGGCTTGAATAAGAAACATCCAGGTGCACCAAACAAGATTCAAGTGGACACTTTGCCTCGCAGGATAGCAACCTCAAAACTAGTCTCCTGATGTAGCAAGAAGTTCGGTTTTCCCAGGAAGTGTGGTAACAAGTCTCTTTACTAGAAGTCATTGTAATTCTATACAGGCTTCAAGTTGCTTTGTGGGGTTGGGAGGGGTGTATTTGACTCTTGCAGATTAAGTTTTATGGCCCATCCTTCAAAAATCTACACCCAAGCCCACGTCTACAGTTCATAAGGAAGGATTCCCTCGCGTTCAGGCTTGCGGTATTTAAATGCTTCTTCTGGAAAATAGATTCAATCTTATGATTTGTATTCATAGTCATACAGTTGTGTCTAAGTGTACTAAGGCAGTATTGTAATGCCAGTAATTGTCTTGTAGTTCTGTACTGCTTCTTTGGATTGGGGTATTGTGGGGAGAGGCTTTTCCTTTGCATTTTTCAGTGTGCTGTGTCCTGTGCGCTTTCCACTAGCCGAGACCATCAGGAACTCTCCTAACTCATTGTATGTACAAGTTTCCTTGCGCATCGAGCATCACGTAAGGCCACTAAATGTCACATTTCTTAACATTCATTGTCTGGCTAAATGCCTTCATTGCAATTCCTTTGCAATTAGTTACTATGCCTTGTATTGATAATACAATGAGTGAACTATCTGTAAAGGATTTTCTTATTGCATAATAAATGCATAGCTTGTTATGATTGAATACAGATTTGGTATGCATTTGTTCTTTTTGGGGGCTTGTGTGGGGGAGCTTTTCTTATGCTTTTTCAGGTTAAAGCTTGGAGCTTTGTAGAGCACGGATGTGACCTGGGCTCGAATGACATCCTTTTCAAAGTGGAAATTAAAGGCAGATAAGTTGAATCCATCAAATATTGATGTTGGAAAGCAGAAATTTCTCTACCCTAGAGGGGTCACTTTTCTTGACTGGGCTCAACTGCCCTCATTGTTCTTGAAAGCAACTTGCTATACTTGACTGTAGAAATAGCACTGCTGTGCTTTCTTAACAAGAGTCTCTTGTGATAACGGGAAGATTTGATGGACCTTCATTGATTCTGACGTTATCTGCAGTAAAGCATTTGGGTAAGGATAACAATAGTCAGTTCTACGATACTGTGGGGGGGGCACAGGTGTTTCTTGTCTGCCTCTTTGATCTTTCAGAACAGTCCAAAGGAAGAATGCAGTCTGCCTAGGACAACACAAATCATCCTGCCCTTTGAAATCAACCAACACGCAGTTTGAACAAGTGGAGTCAGGTTGTTTTTGATGTGTGTGTATATAGATTGGAACAATTAGCCCTCAGCTGCTAGCCCTCGCGCAACTGTGCAAGTGGCAGGTTGGTCACAAAAATTTACTCGCAATCGCGCAACTGTGCGAAGTTCTCAAAATTGGAGTAGCTGAGGAAAGCTGTGCATGGTGCAGCTATTATTTGGTCTGAAATGCAGCGCAAATGTGTTGCTTTAGTTATATTGTGCATTGGTTTTGGTTGGGCGTATCCCTTCTCTTCACAGAAATCAGAGTGCAAGACTGGTTCAAGTACGAGTGAAGTCCTCTAACCTGGAGCATGTAGTAAGATGTTGGCTTAACTTGTCAAAATAAACTTCTGCAATGTTGTAGTTGACAAAATGACATCTTGGAACTGGCTTTATGTTAACCTCAAATAATCAGTAACAACAATGCTTTACTAGCATATTCCTCTTTGGCCACGGGGCCCTATTGCTTTGCATCTTAAACCATAAGATGAGTAGAACCCGAATCTTTGAGTATTGTGTGGTGGGTGTGTTGTGTAGATCACTCTTTGTTTCAGATCATGCTCGTCTGTCCGCTCCGATCTCGCCTGCCTCTGAATGCAAAGCCATCTGTGGAAGCTGTCAGCGAATATGAGTGTGGCCCCTGAATGAAGTACCAACCCCTTGTGCGCTTGAGCTTAAATCTGAGCCCCCGACGTCCTTCGCAGAAGCCCCGCTCTGTGTGTTTTGTGTGCCTTTTTTCCTTTCCCCTTTGGTTTCTCAGGTCAAATTTCCAAAAAAAAAATCTTAATTTGTCATCTGGGGTGGCCTAACCTGTGATGGAACACTGAGAATCCAGTCACATTAAGATCAAGAGCTGCAAGCTTGTCTCGCTAATACTGCATCACGTCAGTCTCATGGGTGCTAAGTTAAGTGATTTCGGTTCCCTTGATTTTTCTTCAACATACCATGGCTTTAATGTGTAACTCGATTATGTTGCATGCACATCAGCTCTGCATAACATTTTATTCGTAATACACAACATAATGTTCATGAAGTCGTTGTCAAACATTGCAGTAGTATTTGGTCGGGGGTCTTTTGGGGGGGGTTGGGGGGGCAACACTCTTCTTTCTTCTTTTCAGATTTCTTGTTCTGCTTAACTTGCTACTGAGCCAGGCGACTTAAACCTCTGCAGGGAGTCATGGTGGACTTGGTACAGCCAGCCTCTAGGGTACAGTCTTTAATGCTTTGAAGAATTGGGCATCACTGCGGAAGAATAGCTGGTAAATGCTGCTACGCCAGTCGCGGTAAACGAAAACCATATTGACATTTGTCAAATTGGATGATTGTCCTATTGGTATAATGTGGGCTTTATGTGGGGGGGGGGGGGGGTAGGGAGGCTTAAATTGTCTGTCTTCTTTCCATTACAGCTGTAAACTAAGCCTTCACAGTCCGTTTGACCCACGAGTCCTGCCGAATTGCAAAGGGAAAACCGCTTTGAGTATCACCAGGGATGCTGGTATCGTGGCTTTGTTTATGGATAAAAAGATCTTGTGGAATCCGTCACACCAATACTATGTCTTTGGGGAGAATGCTGGGGATTGGGGAAACCAGTTGTCTCTTTCTTCTAGTTTCAGCCTCGTGACCAAGAGAAATCCCCATGTGGTGACAGGATAATATAGCAGCCAGGTGTTTAGGGTTTTCTTTTCCTGGAGGAACAAACTTCTGGTTTTGTTCCTCCATGTTTTGCTTTTGCCCTTAACTACAGCAACAAAAAGCAAAAGACTCCGGTGGTGGCACTCCTGACTTTGTCGGAACGGGGTTCAATTCCCTGCGGTGTCCTGCTTTTTTAGTATGCTGTATGGGTAAAACTCATGTAGCCATTCAAGGATTGTTTCATGTAGTAATGTTTAAGTTAAATATGGGTTTCATGATCTGTTCCCCTTTTTTTATTTATTTATTTTTTTTTTTTATAAATAAGAAAAACCCAAACTTGGAAACTGGAACTACAGGGGGAAGTTAAAGGGTCATAATGTTTGTCCTATTTTTGAATTGGTATCTCAGGCCTAAAGGTCCTGGTTAGTTCTTAGGGATGTTGATCTAGCATACTACTACTGCTATTTTTAGTCAAATTAATATCTTTACCAATACTTCACATCTCTGTGAAACTTGCATTGTACTACTGTATTCTCTCTCAACCCAACCGGTCGAGGCAGATGACCGCCCACCCAGAGCCTGGTTCTGCTCAAGGTTTCTGCCTGTTAAAAGGGAGTTTTTCCTTTCCACTGTCGCCTAGTGCTTGCTCATGGTGGGAACTGTTGGGTCTCTGTAAATATGAAGAGGTACGGTCTAGACCTGCTCTATATGAAAAGAGCCCTGGGAACTTCTGTTATGATTTGGTGCTATATAAATAAAAATTAAATTGAATATCTAATTGTGTGGTTTTGTTTGGAAAACTAATTGAAAAAGAAACATGTTAATATCTGTATCGTGTACCTTGCCCTGTCCTACAATTAGATTTTTCACTCTTAACCAAGTACTGCTTATTTTCAGCTAAAAATTCACTATCTCAGCCTCTAGAGGCAAAGGGATTTGACAGTTGGTGTTTTATTTGAAGAGGACCTTGTAAGTTGAATGAAGAAAAGGCAGTTGAATCTAAGATACTCGGGGTATCTGAAGGTCTTAAAAGGCATTGAATTCAGTTCTCAAAAAAGGCCATTAGAATATATTGACATCTTAAAATTTCATTTACAAAATTCTCATTTCCTGCTGTAAAGTAAATAACATTTCTATTTTATACATGGTTACTGGCTGTCAGGAGTAGAGGGACTTCTATAAATTAGAAGTGAGAATGGATTATGCACACAGGAGGCTTTTATCCTTGTGTTGACGTTCAGTGTTTACACAGATCTCATAATGGGCAAGAGTTCATTTTAGCAAACACTTGATTTAAAAAAAAAAAAAAAGTTGTAATTGTTGAATCCATCCATAAATTTCCTGCTACTAATCTGGGTCCAGGTCACAATAGTTATATAATGTTAATATATTAGAAGTTATATTTAGCTAGGAAGTACTGACAAAAATGTGATGGCATTCTACATGGTTAAATTTAATTTGGTGAACAGCAGAAATCCTGATACTGTACCTTGTTAAGAGTTAAGGATCTAGTCAATTGTCATAAATGTTTGCAAACAAGTTACACAAATCTTAGTCTAAATAAAGTGTTAATATTATAAGCATCTTATACAGAGAGCCCATTTGTCATCCCTGTCAACTGTGGTGACATGAGTTTTAATGGAACCTGCTTAGAGGTTTTAGGAGCTACTAACTTGTCCAGTACAGTGGTTTGTATTTTCCTGTCACAAAACAATATATACACATAACATACTTACAAAAACACAAATTTAACACGGCATGAATTATGCACAAATGAGTGACAAAACAAAAAAACAAACAAATTTTGCCACCATGAGTCACCAGACTAGCTTCAATACATATGTGCAGTATCTTGAGACATTTCACAGAGCATGATTGGATGTTAACTGGACAGTGCAGTACACCTGTATGGAACATTTGTTATGTTTCTCCCTCAATTATTCAGGTTTTTCCTATGCAACCCATCTGTTTATGTAAGGCTACACAGTGAAGTAAAACAAACTAGGTTAATTTATTTCCATAGCAGCTTCTTGATGTGCCAACGACCTTCACTTACAAATCAAACATCATATTTGACATCTGTGTTTTCTCTGTAATAAAATTCATTAACAGAAAACATTACCACTAAAGCAATTCTAATGCATGTTACTTTTAAATGCATCACAAGTACACATAATGAATTATAGTGATCACCTTAACACTGGACAGTGGAGATCGAGCTCCCACAGTTCTGTATCTGATAGATTTACTTAACCTACTCACTGCTGATTAATCAAGCTCCTGAAGAGCAACACTGACAGCAGACGAGCATGTCAAAACTAAAGTAGTTCCACATCTATGAGTCTGTCTTAATTCATCTATCACAGTCCAGTATGGCTTTGATTCATGTGTGAAAATAAAAACTGGGCATGCCTGGATTCTGGTTGTCATTTTACTGCATGATAGATAGATAGACTACATGGGTCTACCAGGGGCCAAAGGGGTCAGGAGGGGTCCCTGAACCTAAGTCTGACGTTTGGTAACATTTGTTGTTGGAGAGTCAAAGGGCTCTGTGAAAAGTCCCATTGAAAAAACCTAGAACATTTCACAACAAAGAGGCCATCATAATGACACCCTTATGATTTGGGAACAGTGGGGGAGCCAGTGAGGGTAAGGGGCGTTTTTTGCATCTGTGCCCAGCATGACTGGATTAACTCACTAAAGGTTGCTGGTGCAAAACAAACATCTCTGGGGCCCTACTGACCCCCTGTTTGTGGTAATTTGGTTAAACACATATTTACCATTTAAATTTTGACACAGGGCCCCTCTACAAGATAAGATAGAACTTTATTCATCCTGAGGGAAATTGTTGTGCAGCAGTTGCAGTACAAAGTGGGAAAGTCGTACAACTATAAAATAACAATAAACAGATATGCAAAATCCAAATATATACAATGCCAAAAATATATAAGGTTGCTACAAGACAGCTGCACTAGACAGGTGATGCAGCCCCTAATTGATTGACACACAATCAGTTTGGGGCTGTTGCCGTCTTGGTCATGTTGGTAATCATCTCATAATCTATAATCCATAATGTCTAAAAGTCGTTCTTCGATATTAACTTGGGGTGGACATTTTTTTGTGTTCAGAAATACCCCTGGTCATTGGTACAAAGAAAAAAATCTTATTTCTAAATGCAACATTTCTGGTTTCTTCATCAAGATCATGTTATTACTCACTAAAAAAAAAAAGACTTGGACATAATTTCAGATTGTTACTTTAAGTAAACATTGAGAGGAATTTATCTAAATTAAATTCAATCAAAATGTAGTTCTTATTTACCATGCCACTGCTAATGAATTTGAATAGCTGGACTGACTATCAACCTATTGCGGAACCAATGTGCAGAAACAACGTTTACACGGAGACATTTTACATCCGTGCCGTTTGCCAGCTAGCCTGCTAAGTCCCCTCCAGCAGTCCGTGTAGTTCTCCTTTAGCCGTGTGTGTGTGTGTTTGATGAGGTGTGGAAGAAAGAGGATATGTGGTCCTTTTTTGCCAGGGATCCCGTCAAAGACTTTGCTTATGAAATTCTGCCAGACGCCCAGGAGAAGTCTGGAATATGGAGTCTGCACCGGGGGAAGCGAAAGGTAAACGAGGCAGAGCGCCGCCGACCCCCCGCTAACGGTTAGCTCGCTTCGTCGCGGAGGCCTGTCACTTAGCCTTCCGCAGACACGACGTCCGGCGTTATATCGGCGTGGTTACAAGTCAGGTCTGTCGGTGTTTTTCTCCGACGCAAAATAAAAACGTCCTGGCTGCTCCAGCTGTCGCTAGTTGTCGCCAGCGAAGTGAGCGCAGCCTTTGTTTACTCCGGGAGAGACGCGCCTTTCTCGCCACGTCACCCGGTTTTAGCCGCGTTACCGACGGCTATTAAAACCGTTTTCAAGCTAACGCTTCATCACACCGGTAAAGGTTTCGTCCCTCGTCGCGGACAGCACCTCGCACAGCTCACGGTCCCGATTATTATCCGCTCAGTCTGGACTGTCAGGTGTCATCATCATCACTGCAGAGCCAGATGACGACAACCAGGCACCGGCTTCCTGTTTTCATCCCGTTCATTGTCATTGTCATGTTACTGGTTTAATAACATGTGAGTGAGTGATTTCACCCCAGCCTGTCTCCTCAGACCAATGGAGAGCCAGTGTCGGTGTTCGTCTACGAGGCAGCTCAGGGAACAGAGCAGCAAACCCAGCTGGCCAAGGCTGCCTTCAAGCGCATGAAGACCCTGCGTCACCCCAACATCCTGGCTTATGTGGATGGGCTGGAGGTATGTGTCGGTCTGTGGGTGATTTTGCACACGCTGCCGTTGTTTGTTATTGTTTAGAGGAAAATGTCACTCATCTTGTTTAGTGACATGTTGCAAATTAGTGAGAAACCTGTGACTAACGTATTATTAGTGTCTCATCTCCACCGTCTGCTTTTCTCTGCACGTTCGCCTTCAGATAGAGGTGAGTGTGATTATGCCACGGTTGTACAAAAGTTGTAGTGAGTAGTCTGCTACATAATGTTAAGCAGATTCTTACACTGTTTTCTCAGTTATGTGTGCTCAACGAGATCATTAAATACCCCAACTAATAGTCCAGTTATGCCGTACTATTATTGCTATTATACACTTGAAATTGTTGCATCTGGTGGTGCATCTATCACACGTGTTGCCAAAAGAATGAAACTGAAAATTAAATATATCCAGGGAGGAAAATGTGACAGTTGATTGTAAGCTAGGAAGACGATGTGCATTCATGGTCTTCCTCCTTGTCAGTTGGGTACATATTCATAATACTGAAGATGCTTACTACTCATCATAATGCCTGAAGTTGAGCAGTAACTCCTTAGCTTAGTAAAATTCCTACCGCAAGTCAATTTTAAGTGTTACTGTGTGTACAAGGCTGTGCTGTGTTTCCCTCACTCTAGTTTTGTAGATTAATAATGGTAATAATAATTCAGTATTTACATTTATTGCCTTTTAATAGTATAGGTTTTTATTATTATTGTGATATGTTTAAACCTGTAATTCAGCCATAGAGTTGAGTATTTTGCAGTGAAACTGGTGCAATAGTTACATACGCATAAAATAGTAGTTGGTTTTACTTGCGGTTGTTTCACAGACAGAGAAGAGCCTGTACCTGGTTACTGAGCAGGTGACGCCCCTGGCAGTCCACCTGAAGGCACAGACAGAGAAGGGTGGAGCTGGGGACCTGGAGGTCTCCTGGGGACTGCACCAGATAGTGGTAAGGATAGGAGAGTGCGACATCTGATACGTTCAGACGAGTCATAGTTGAGCCATTTCTGTCACCTGTCCTCCGTAAGGCTTTACTCCACTTCTGCCTCCTCTCACAGAAAGCTCTGAGTTTCCTGGTCAATGACTGCCACCTGCTCCATAACAACTTGGGTGTATGGTCTGTTTTTGTGGATCGAGCTGGGGAGTGGAAGCTCGGGGGCCTAGACCATGTGGTCCCTGAGCAGGGTGACCCAAGCGGGGTCTCACTCCCTGCCCCCAAGGCTGTTTACCCAGACATGGAGAAATATGACCCACCAGAGATGCCCAATAGCGGTGGAGAGAAATGGTAAGAAAGGCGTGTAAAAAAACAACAACACACATTTAGAGGAGCAAGTCAGAATAATAATATTATACAAGAAGAAAAGGGCAGCAGCAATAAGAATATTTGGAGAAAGTGCAGAAATTATGTTCATAATAGGACAATGTAAAGATACCTGAGTAAAGTGTTGAGGAGATATTTAACCTGGCTCTGGTTACTGCCTAGTGTTCTGTAGAAAGTTTTATGTTGAACTGTGTGCATGTTTGTTGCAGGGCAGGGGAGGTGTGGCGGCTAGGCTGCCTGATCTGGGAGGTGTTCAACGGGCCGCTACCTCGCACGTCCTCTCTTCGTTCACTGGGAAAGGTACGACACCTCGACAGTCCCTTTGTGTAATTGACGCACCACTGTCATTGATTCCATGGCGTGTTTCCACTTTGATATTCTAAAGATACTTCAGGTTGTTGTTAAAGTTATTGAACAAGTGTTGTGGTTATGTCAGATAAACTTGTAGTATTCAACATTCGAGATATGAGGAATACTGGAAGTTAGAAATATTTAGATTACTCTGTTGTTTATTTTGCATTAAAGGGCAGACGTTCACAGAGTTGTGTTCTCTCTCTTGTGTCCTCTTTGTGCCCACAGGTCCCCAAGGCCCTGGTCCCTCATTACTGTGAGCTGGTGGGGGCTAACCCCCGAGCTCGGCCCAACCCCGCCCGCTTTCTTCAGAACTGTAGAGCCCCCGGGGGATTCCTCAGCAACAGCTTTGTGGAGAGCAACCTTTTCCTGGAGGAGATACAGGTCCACAGACACAACTTATCATGTGGTGTTTGTATTAGTGCTACAATCAAACCTCACGTAGAGTATCAAGATGGAAACAGTTTTTATGGAACTATCCTGTGGGGCACATTGTTTAATTTGATTAAGAAATTACCAGTGTTAGTTGTCTTAGCATTTATTTGATTGATTTGTTTCTTAGAATTTTATTTTCACTCTAAAAATCATGTCTTTGTGTAATAGCATAACAATAGTTTAGTATGATAGTATAATAACTAATAGTATAATAGATTATATTAATAGTGGAATTCAAACTTTCCCTCTCTCCAGATCAAGGAGCCAGCCGAGAAGCAGCAGTTCTTTCAGGATCTGAGTGACAATCTGGACTCCTTCCCTGAAGACTTCTGTAAACACAAGGTCCTGCCTCAGCTGCTCACCGCCTTCGAGTTTGGCAATGCAGGCGCCGTCGTCCTCACACCGCTCTTCAAGGTGAATCCTTAACTCCCTGGGCAACTTTCCCGCTTTATTAAATATCAGACGGTATACCACAGCGTCTCCAAGCATCTCTGATCATTTTCAAAGTAGAACATAAACAAAACCTTTTCCCAAATAAAGTCAAAGTAAGATATGGTTACACTGGTATTAATATCTTAGTGTACCATTCATTTTAGGCCCCATTTGGAAGTTACACCTCTAACTACTATTTTTAATTTCCCTGATCGCATTTCCCTCTGTCTGTCTGCCAGGTGGGGAAGTTCCTGTCAGCAGAAGAGTACCAACAGAAGATCATCCCTGTTATCGTGAAGATGTTTTCCTCCACAGACAGAGCCATGAGGATACGACTGCTGCAGCAGGTATGTCAGGCCTATTTCATCCAGCCACCGACAATCTCCTGCAGTGATGCAGTGGACATGTTTTCCTGTGTACCATCCAGCAAGAAAACTTTGCAGCTCTAGCGCATGGAAAGAAAAACATCAGTTGAAAGTAGGATAAAATACATAAAAATTAGCAGGAAATAATATCCCTATCAGCTGTTTTTTAAGCCTGTGTTAAAGGATAAAAACCATGATTTGCTCTAACGTTTTTTCTCTCTGACCACGTCTCAGATGGAGCAGTTCATTCAGTATCTGAACGAGGCAGCAGTCAATTCCCAGATTTTCCCTCACGTTGTTCACGGCTTCACAGACACCAACCCTGCCATCAGAGAACAGACCGTGAAGGTAGTTTGCTTAAAGACAACCACAAACCAGGAGGTGTTATTATTTGTGTACTGGGTGTTGTCAGTCTGCTGTAGTCGTAACTCTTCTCTGTTTCTCCCTCTCCCCCTTCCAGTCTATGTTGCTGCTGGCTCCCAAGCTGAATGAGACCAACCTGAACCAGGAGCTGATGCGTCACTTTGCCCGGCTGCAGGCCAAAGACGAACAAGGCCCAATCCGGTGCAACACCACCGTCTGCCTGGGCAAGATCGCCTCCTACCTCAACGCTGGGGTAAAGTACACCCACACCATTGTGCAACACTTAATTTATTTAATGCAAAAAACACTTAAACCAAAGCTCAGCAAAGAATCCATTCGAATGGAAGAATTTGCTTATCCCTCTCTTCACAGACTCGACAACGTGTTCTGATTTCTGCCTTCTCACGAGGCACTAAAGACCCTTTTCCAGCATCACGCTCCGCTGGAGTACTGGGCTTCGCCGCCACACACAACTACTACAGCGTAACAGAGATTGCCGCCCGCATCCTGCCCACCCTCTGTGTCATTACTGTTGACCCCGATAAGAGCGTCAGGGACCAGGCACGTATGACTAATGGAGATTTGTGACTACATGGTGTTTCTTATGACTTTTACGCTTGACTGTTAAGTCATTGCTGTGGAGATTAGAAAACAGTTTGCCTCTGCCTTGCAGTATAGTTACTCAATATCAAATGTATCTATATCAGCAGTGTTTATATTGTTATTTATCAGCAGCAAAATGCCTCATTCAGTTTTAGCTGTTGTGGTCCTTATTAGATAGTAAAGAATGTGATGTAATGTGATATGAGTATTCTTTACCCCCAACAGTAACACGAGGCGTCAACACTGCATGAGACACATAAGTATCAGAACAAGACATTTGTTTCAGAGGCCGATCTTAATTGATTCTTCTTGCAGTGAGGCAAGCAGTAGGTGCTGCAGTCACAGAGCAGAATAAGGGAGCACAGCAATGCCTGATAACTACAACCCGAGCATCATGGCGTCAAGATTACTTAAGAACAAAATAATGGCAGATTCTTTGTACAAAAAGGCACAAATCTTTGATCAACATGTGAGCCAAATGTCAACATTGAAGCTAAGAACATTAAGCTGGCTATTACTGACTCATGACCCCTGCAGCTTGGCAAGTTTTAGACAAATAATCTCATACAATCCACACTGGTTTGACATTTTGTTTTTTGTTTTTTTAAAACAAAGTGATCCCATTGGAAGTTCTTGCATTAGATAGGGACAGTTGTCAGCTTTAGAATTTAATTTGCTTGTGATACCAATTGTTTTTACTCATGTTAACCACCTCTGTCTGGCTTATGAATTCAACTTTGTATACTGATGTTTAACCTCTGTAGACCATTTATTGTCGTCACTGTAATACGCTGATGTATTTGTGCTCAGGATGTTCTCTCCTGCCTTTCTCTCTCTGTCAGGCGTTCAAAGCCATCAAGAGTTTCCTCTCCAAGCTGGAGACTGTGTCAGAAGACCCCACAAAGCTGGCTGATATAGGTATGTACCACACTGCACTGAGCTGCAAAGTCTCTACTTTTATGTCTCATTCAGCAAGGAAACCAGCGGTTACATGTTACATATTTGTTTATATACCTTTCTCAATTTCTGGGGGAAAGAAAACAAATACTTATGGAACTGACTCAGATATCTGGAGCAGATTTAATAGACACATTTATTTCAGTTATATTTCTGAAATTCTAAAGCTAAAAAGTTGAAATTGTCTCTCCTCTGTCCTGCAGAAAAGGACGTAGCGTCGTGTGCTCAGCCTGCAGGGGCCTCTTCCAGCTGGGCCGGCTGGGCCGTGACTGGAGTGTCCTCGCTGACGTCAAAGCTGATTCGCAATGCTCCAGGGACGGAGGGGGGTGCAGCAGCTGAGGGCAGCGGGCCCGCCAATAACACCAGCCCTACCAGTGCCACTGATGGAGCACCAGCACCTGGTAGGGTTATCACATTTGATTTGCTTGACTGCTGTAGCATTATTGGACTCAAGATGAGCAGTTTTAAAAAGAGGATCAAAATAGATGCAGCAGAATCAGAGATATCGTCTTTTTTTTATTCCACACATTCTTTTTCCTTGTCAAAACTTGCCGCCTACATTACCCACAATGCAACGTGACCACTGACAGTCTGATCAGATATTTCGGTGCGTTATGCTAGTAGCAGCTAATGTATCCTCGAGCAGCTAACCTCAAGCAGAGATGAGAAGTGGCCTAGCGAGGTCTGGTAAACCCAGATTCTTTTCATTTTTCAGCTTTGGTGACTCAAGTGACATCACTTCAGGCAATTTGTCAGATTTCACGCAGCTCCCTCTAGAACCACAAAAGGCTTTATGCAACTTTTCTCACATATGTAGTACCCCCTAAGACGTCTAAACACACTTTGATGTGTATAATCGGTGGAGTTCCCCTTTAAGAAGTCCTAAATATGTTATCTGAAACCTTACATCTTGTTTTTCGTTTTAACGCAGATTCTGAAGATAAAACTCCACAAGCCTCTGTGACTCACCATGCTGCCTCTAGTCGTGCCAACCAATCACAGACTCTTGAAATAACAGACAATGACGACGAGCCAATAGGAGACCGCTGGGATGAGGAGGAGGACTGGGGAAGTTTGGAGGTAGGATTTCACACCGTTGACTGAAAGAAAAATTTGCAAATTATTATTGAGATACATATGTGTATGTCAGATTATGTTGTTGCATAATTGTAATTTCAAATCTCCTAATTTTTGACTCTTTCTCATATAGGACCCAGAGAAGGTCAGGACTGAGCCAGATGACTGGAACACTGACTGGTCAGGAATGGCATCATCCAAAAAGAAGGCCAGTGACAGAGGAGTATGAGACCTTTAATTTGGATACATTATACAGTACTACCTTTAGTGCTTATACTACTGCTTCTAATGCTACTAACACCACTGATATTATTGGCACTACTTCTGTGAGTAATAATGATAAAACTCCTAATGCCATTACTTCTAGCATATTGTATAGGCTTGACACTGGGCTGAAATAGTTTATTGAAATTGAAATTTTCCCACACCAACACCCATGTATACTGTTGAAAGCAAGTGAAAACAAAGGACATTTGTTTTGGGTAAAATTCATGAATTCATTTTGGTTCGTTCAGTCAGTTTGTGATCTGACACTCCTGTTTGTAAGATTTTATGGAGTTCAAGAACTTTATAGTCAGTGGTTCTCTGTGTGGATACAATTTTAGCTTTTTCTATTATTTCAATTAGTCTCTATTTCAATCTTTTATCATCTCTCTGATATCTAGGTGGGCCGGTCGTCGTCCTCCACGGCGGTGAAAAAGCAGAGCTCTGACTGGAGCAGCTCAGGCTGGGACGCTGATGACAGCTGGTCCAACGAGAAGGAAGGACAGGGTCAGAGCTCTGCGGGCGAGGAAGGCTGGGGCAACGACTGGGGGGAGGAGGACACGGACACAACCTTGACCAATGCGACGCTCCCCCTGCCTGAAGGGGTGCGGTTAGCCAGCGATTACAACTGGGACAGCAGCAGCACAGCCAAGGGCGCCGGCCAGAATGATCTGTTCGCCAGCGTGTCCCAGAGAAACACAGCCAGCACTGCTGCCACCACGGTGAGGACGGAGGGCAAGAGATAGACAGATTATATTAGCGCTGATTAGATTTTAAATTAAAAGAATGTCAGAAATTGTGAATCCTGAAAGTGATTAAACATCTACCAGTACCTCAGAAGCTCACAAATTAACATGTTATATCCCATTTGTCTAATTCGTACAAAAACCAAAGTGTAAAATCGACAAGTTATGGTTTCACAGGGAGTTGTGGGCTGAAACTCTGTCAGAGCTAGGCAAGCTGTTCCCCCCTGCTTCAGGTCTTTATGCTAAGCTAATTGCTTGCTGGCTCTAGCTTCATATTAACTGTACAGACATGAGAGTGTTATCAGTCTTCTCATCTAACTCTCAGCAAGAAAGCGAATAAGCATATTTCCCAAAATGTAAGACTCTTCCTTTAAATGAGGTAAAAATACTGCATTCTCTTGATGACGGGTTGATCTATAGGTCAAGAAAACATGAAGAATAAATGAGAGAAATAAATAGTCTGGAATATCTTGACAGTACGAGCATTTCAGCCCAGTGATGTGTGTTTTCTCCTTGTCAGGCTGGAGATAGCTGGGGTGCAGAGGCAACAGGAGACTGGGGAGCTGAGGAGAGCTGGGAGTCAGTGGATGGGAACCAGGGTAAGTCTCTCAGCTGGAACCTTTTAGCTGCAAACAGATGGTGCATGTCACATTTACGCTTACTCTGGCATTTAATAAAAATCCAACCTTTAGTGTTTTGTTACGTGACTTCATTGGCTTCATCTGTCACATCACTGGACCATTTTTACTCCTCTGGCACAAAATCTTCACACTAATGCTCAAGTATTCTTGTTAGATGAGCATTAGCTAACTTACTGTATGCCCGTGCATTGAACCGCCTCACTTTATTGTCAACCAGGTCTTAGCAAGGCCGAGCTGTCCAAGAAGAAACGGGAGGAGAGGAGGAAAGAGCTGGAGGCGAAACGGGCAGAGCGCAAAGCTGCTAAAGGTCCTCTCAAACTGGGCGCGCGCAAGCTGGACTGAGGGGTGATGCAAAGACCGATTGCAGGGTGGGGATGGAGAGGGAGGAACATGGGACCACAGCGACTGGACCTGGAGCAGTGGATGGAGGCTTGGCATTCCACAAACAAAGGACCAGAAAGAAGTGCTTAGTAATAGAGAAAATACTGTGAACAGTCGCTATAATAGAGGCGTTGGTTGTTGGTTGAGCAGCGGAAAACGTTACTGTTGGTCTGATGACTCTGCTTCTGACAGATGGGTGAAAAAGCAACAATCCAGTGCTTTACGAATGCATTGTTGTGGATGGCAGAGCTGAAACAAACGCAGAGACAGAAAAGTGGAAAAGCAAATCCAGACAGACATGAAGCAGCACAGAGAAGCACTCCTGGCAGCAGAAGCCAGAGTTGATCACACAAAATGTCCCTGTTTTTTGTTTTTTTTTAACTCATAAAATTCCAGTTGTAAAGTAAATGTATATAAATAATGCATCTTGTCTTAAAATGACATGAAGAAATTACACTTTTTTTAAAAACAGAAATATATATGACGGAATTCAAACGTATTATTATTATACTGAATGTTTTTCGGTACACACACACACACACACACACACACAGTGGATATGAATGTTTTAGTTCAGCTGTCACTAACTTAAAGATTTAAGACTTAAAATCAACCCATGCATGCACTTGTGTATTTGTGTGGCCTAACAAAAGGTTTCATGGCAAAGAACTACAAATGTGTTGTTTACTCTGCACATTCAACACTGTATTTTAGTGTCCTGAACTGGCCTGAACACATTTGACTGATAACAGATCTGTAAATGTGTGATATGCACTGCAGACACATGATGAGCACATTATGGAAATGAGTTAAATTGAGGCTGGAGAACTGGTTTCAAGGGAGAATCAATTTATGTGTTTACATGCCTTTATCTGTGTCCTACGTGGGGTAGTGCTGTGGTGGAGGGGTTATGAAATCAAAGTTTTATTTTGAAGTCTACATGCATTTGTACCTGTATAATCCTGCAGATCTCATTAAGACCTTTTGGGATCATCTGATGAAGTAAGATTTACCCATCTTATTTTTGACAGTGTTGGCTGTGGTCAGGGTAAAGGAGTTCCCTAAAAGTTGCTTTTACCCTTTTATTTGTGCCTTTATTTAATTGCAGATCTGCTCTGTACGGTCAATCCAGGAACTCCCAAATTTTAACAGACAATTTCCGAAGTGGACCTGAAATGTCTCCCACCAGCAGATTCTGTGTTTTCATCAAACCTTTCAGTGTAACCCCACATCCCCTGTCTATGTTGGATGTGGTGTTGTTAGGTTTGGCGTTACTTGCCGTACAAGATGCTGTATAGATAAGCCAGCTGACAATCAACAGCCATCACCATTGGAGCTAATGTCCTGGTATGGGGTGGTCAGGTAAGGACCTATTCTGTGTTGGTGGACTGAGGAAGACTGGATGCAACCTTTTACAGAGAATCCAAATCCTGTAGCATGTGAGCTATTCTAAAAAATAAATAAAATGTAAGTAAACGTGTTCTGTAAATTAAAAGGCTGTAGTCACATTCAATTCAATTCAGTTTTATTTATATAGCGCCATATCATAACAAAGTTATCTCAGGGCACTTTTTCGAATAGAGCAGGTCTAGACCGACTCTTTATATTTACAGAGACCCAACAGTTCCCACCATGAGCAAGCACTATGCGACAGTGGCAAGGAAAAACTCCCTTTTAACAGGTAGAAACCTCGAGCAGAACCAGGCTCAAGGTGGGCGGTCATCTGCCTCGACCGGTTGGGTTGAAGGGGGAAGGGGGGAGCGGGAGAGAGAGAGCAGGAGGAAAGAGAACATACAGCAGCTCAATACAGCATAGATATGGTAATGGCATTATGGCATTCCTCCTCAGCAAATGTATGAGCCAAGAATTTAGTGAGTTGATGTCAGAAGGATGGGGTATCCATCTCTGAGATTTCTGTCTCCACCAGAGGTGGACATTTCAACAGACCTCCATGTAGACTTGTATGGATTTCTTAAGTAGAAAATATAACAATGGAAATTAGTTATTCCTTTGTGGATTATCCATTCACTTCCATAGGTACTGGTTCTGGAAAGAGATATTGCTGCTGTTGATGCTTTTTTATTAATGCTACAGTATAAGCACCACACATGAAATTTAATTGATTCAATTTGTAATGGGGTGGAGACAGGCATCTCAGATACAATATCTCAAAGCCTGGATAAGTAAAACCAAATCTATCTAGATGGATAGATATAACTACATGCAACATTGCACAGACATTGCATTTAAGCAACAACACTAATAAATCCCCGTAATAATACACTTGACAGGACAGAAAAAATATTTGACAAACCGGAGGAAACTGAGTTTGAACTTTTACTTAGAGTGAAACGGAAGTGTCCCGACATAAGAGAGAAAAAAAAATAAATGCTTTTAATTTGAAAAATATATGACAATGTATGAGTTGTTTATAGTTGATGCTCTCCTACACCTGCAATAAGATTTCAAGAACATACTGTGAAGACAAAGACATTGCTTGTCATTACAAGTCTGGTCTATTGTTATGGTAAGCCATTTTGGCAGCAGGGAGAGGACCCAAAATGCAGACAGGCGAGGAGGCTGAACAGGTCCGAAGATTTATTGAACTTCAAAACAAACTTACAAGCAAGAACGGACGTGCAGGGGAACGCAGGAAACACAACATCAGCAACATCAATGACGCGACAAGGAACAAAGGGAGAGGACCGGTATATGTAGAGGAAGAGACAACGAGGGAAACAGACACAGGTGAACCTAATCCAAACTGGCAGGAAAACAGACAATGACAGGAAGTAAAGGGCACACACGAACAGAAGACCAGGGATTTCAAAATAAGAACAGGAAACAAGACAAAAACACACAGAGTCCAGACAAGAGTCCTTTGTGGACCATGACATCTATTGCATGTATATCACCATAAATACTCCAAAATGAGCTTGGCTTTCTCAGTTTCTGTTTGGCCTCTTATCATTGTAATACGGACGTAGGTACCAGTGCAATCATACACTTTGTATTGCATTTGAGCAGATTTATTTGTGCAGTAATAAAACACACAAAGAAGAAAATGTATACAACGAATATCGAAAATAAATTAATTTATGCTACAATAAATAAATATATGAGATGGGACAATTTGCTGTGGACTCTCTCTTCAGCCCACATCTCTTGTAAACTGAAACAACAAAACAAAAAATTAAATGACACTATGTTGCTAATCTGAACATTTTGATATAATCATCAAATTACATTGCGCCTATAATACACGCTGCATTCCAAAACAATTTAAAGTGCGACATCGATTTATTTAAGCCTGATAGTCTGATAGTAGGTGTGGCATGAATGTGGCTGAAGTAAATTGGATGAGTTTCATCGTGAGTGAGTACTAGTTGGCAGCATTGCTAATTAACATTCGGTGAAGATGGACCCTCAACTGCATGAGGAGATTTTGCTCTACAAAGTTCATGGCAAATATAAAAGTGAAATGACAAGAGCGTAGACCTAGGAAAAATCTGTGATTAGTGTACTATCACATTTAGCCCATTTTAGTCATTTCACCTGCAACCAAGTTAAAGCCAAAAGTGAAAGTACAATTACTTTGTTCTTCTCATTTATCAGTGACAGATCATCACAGTGAAGTCATAGATCCGCCCAGGATCAACAGAACACTTTCAGTTCAGTCGACCAGTCAACAGAATATATTTCCGTATAGATCAGACCTACGTTAAATAGCAAAGTTATTTTTTTCTTTGAAAAGGCGAAGATGGATGATAAAATATATCACAGTTTGCTAGTAATACTCCTAACTCTTCAAAGTCAGTTCAGGACTTTTATGGACAACCGACCGGAGCTAACGAATGTAGGCTATGACGCACTTTCACATTTATATTTTTTAAACGAGACACACAGGGTAAAACTTTGTTTGAATTCTGTCACTTTAGGGTAAAATCACGTATGAGCATCTGTCGACAGGACTGGTGGATTCTGAGGACTTAAATCAGGTAGGTAATTCAGTGTTAAACATAATAATAATAATAATAATAGAACAGAACATACATTCCGCTTTTACATACATTCATACTACTTTCACATATGGGAGACCACTGTAAGAAAGCCGGCCACTGTTCCTGAGACCTGCGTACAGTACTGTAATCTGTAACATGACAACAAAACAACATGGTATTTGAAACATGCAGATATGTTTCACATACCCGTTAGACAAGTTTTGCCTGCTGGTATTTTTGATTTAGTCAGTACCAGTGAACTAAGGACCAAACTATTTTTTTTCTCATTTACCTCGTTAATGTTTTGGTATTTTGAAGATTAGAAACAGTATATGGTTGAAAAGTGAAAGTTTCTTTTTAGACATGTAGTCGACAGCATTTTATTGTTTTTATGGAACAAACTTTGCAAAGTAATTAATGATAAAAATCTAACATTTCAAATTGTAAATGACCACAACGAATGTGTGCATCATCAGAAGATTAATATTTACAACAAATATGAATAGATAATAATTAATATTCATAGAAAATAAAAAGCCAACCATCAAGTGAAGAATATACATGTCCAATGTTTAACAATCAGTTAACAAATACACATTGCAATTGATGAAAAGCCATTATTAAAAGACGTGCAGGTTAAATCATTTAAAGCAAACTATCAAATAATGAATACAGAATAATTAAATGTGAATCATCACAGTCCAAAAAGAACCTCCATAAAAATTAAATGATATATTGTTTTCGAATGTGCTGTCTGCTTTGAAATGTCCAACAAGCAATGATTGAAAGTTAACATAAATTACTTCTTGAAATCATGTCTGATTCCAATTATCTTGAATATCAGTTGACAGAACTAGAAGAACAGTCTGTTGTACTGGAAGAAAACCTTCGAAGAACAATGCTAGAGATTTCAAGATCTCCGCGCTGCCTGTCACGATGGTCGAGGGATGTTAGGAAACTACAGCGACGCTTGAAACAACTGCAAGCACAATTGAGAGCCACCATCGAAACCCTGACGGGTAGGTCAACAGGGCACCGGAGAGCCCACTTCAGCAGAAGGTCCATGCTGAAGCGCAAAAAAGAGGAAGAAAAACAGGACCAGGTAAAAACAATTGTTTCCTTATTCCACATTTTTTTGACTCGATAAAAAGTTTGTGCATGCTAATACTATAATTTATCACAATATAATTTATATTTTCTGTTCATCATGATATCATTTGTATGTTTATCCTTTGCTTGGAGGACAATTTGAAGGAATTACCCAAGTATATAATCAGTGTAATCCTGTTTTGTTTTTTTGTAGTGTTTTATGCATATTCTATTACTGATTTCCAAGCGCACTATATTGATAGACCATTTAGGCTTAATTGTTTATTAATTGTTCGTAAGAGCGAGCGACAGGGAAAGAGAGAGAAACTGTTCAAGAAAGGGATTGTGTGGATATTTCAGCATGCTACATTTAGCATGTAAGATTTCACAGGTTAGCATGCCAAATTAGCATTAATATCAGCCTCAACTGTAGACTACTTTGCTGTTCTGAACTCTTCTCATGATACGGTAGGTTTGCATCATTGATCAGTCAAGTCAGGTTTGGGGGGTTTCATGACCTCCCAACTTCAATGAAGTGATCCCCCATAGGGAGGATATGTTCAATGCAACATGCACTTAATTTGAGAAAAAGGGTCATCTTTTTTCATGTGGTAAACAAGCCAAAGTCTTTTAATTCTAGGCTGATCAAGACCTTTTTGTAAATTAGGTACTTGCTAATCTAAGGTAGTCCATGTCCATTTGCATTCAGCAAGTCACACGTGAGTATGTTACAGAAGTGAAGAGTAATCAGTTATGATGATAAAGATGATTATGATGAAGATCATCGAGATGGTCAAAACTGTTGTGGACGAATTAAGGGGTAGGACTCAAAACTTTAATGATAAAAACTCAATGAAAGCATAGTTGAACTGACTAAATTTGCTTTAAAATCTTAATCTTTCCTCAAAACTATGAATGAGACAAAACAATTAATTATACTAGAACAGACTTGATTTGATAGATGGAACCACTTTTTAAAAATCAAAAACAGGCTTCATTAAATTAATGTATAGTCTACCGTTCATCACCATGTTCACTGTTTATCATTCAAGTCTGTATTTGTGTAAGATTTTGTCCCTTAAGGTTAAAGGAGATTTGATTTAGAATTATCAAATTCATTATCAAATCAACGAAATATTAACAAAATGTGTTACAATGTTACAAAAACAATGTTACAATCAATTTAATTATGTAGGTTTTTGCTGGATTGTAGTTCCCCAGGACCTCCTTATCCTGCTCCTTTCATTCATGACATTGCCTCTCTTCTGCTTCCCGATACACGTAGGTGAGAGAAATATCCAAGTCTTGTCCCGACATCCCATCAGAACTCGAAGACTTTGACTTTGATTTTCTCAGTAAGTGGAAGAGCGTGAATAGAAGCCTAACATTCAAGGAGGTGCCTTTTGAAGACTTACTGGAAACCTTGGAAAACGATCTCAGTTTCCTTGACACACTTCTCAAGAGCATCATGAACAAACAGGAGAAGACTTCTGTCCAACTTACCAGGCATATTCGTACCTGGCAAGATCTTCTGCTCCGACATCGGCAGGTAAACCCTGGCTCTGGGCACCAAAGCCCAGCTAAGGCCCCTCCATACTCATTCCAGTGCAAGACCAGACCTTAGGTCTGGGTCTTTATCCAATAAAATCAAAAGACTATCTTAATGAGTGAGTTATAAGCAGTTTGTGTAATTGAATTTCTAATAAGATGAGATTCAAAGAACATCACAGAAGTGACTGTCAGTTATCTTGGTTCTACATCCCTATATTGCACATCAATTTCCGACAGGAACTCCTACTGGTTAACTGCTTCTGCCTAGAACGACACGCTCCCCGACCAACGCAGCCCCTTCGGTTGTTTAAAAAAAAAGGGATTCCCGTTGTATTCATAACTCAACCAGTATTTTGCAATAAAACTGACTCACTTCTGCTTTTTTCCTTCCTCCCCTTTACATATTAACTGTATGATGTTTACTAGTGGGAAGTTAAATGGTTCATCCCTCCAGGATCTTCAGTTTTGTGATTATTGTCGCCCAAAATGAGCAGCACGGTGGCTCAGTGGTTAGCACTGTTGCCTCACAGCAAGAACGTCCTGGGATTGGCTCCGGTTTCCCCCGCCATCAAAAGGTTAATTCTCCTGTCAGTGCCCTTGACAACGTGATACCATTCTCATAACATTATAAACCACTGTGCAGTGTTTGAGATGTGATAAGCCTTCAAACTCATGTAGGCTATCTGTTACTCAAAACAGCCTTCTGGATCGTATCTCATCTTCTCACCGGTGCCTAAAACAACACACTCCCCTACCAACGCAGCCTCTGGGTTTGTTTTAACGCAAGGGGCTGCTCCATTCATGTTTCAGTAAAACTGGTTTATATAAAACTATTCAGCACGTGTGTTGTTTCCGACGTGCCTCGAACATTTGTTGGTTATCTGATTAACAATGTGTTTTCAAATGAGGCAGAACAGGAAGTGATTGGGTCGGGGTTACCACAGATCACCAAGACAATCATAACACAAGAGGCTGATCAATTCATGTTTCAGTAGAACTGGTTTATTTGTAATTTTGTGCAATAAGTGAATTATCTTCTTTATATAACTCTAAA
This sequence comes from Macquaria australasica, assembly GCA_005408345.1. Classification (NCBI taxonomy): domain Eukaryota; kingdom Metazoa; phylum Chordata; class Actinopteri; order Centrarchiformes; family Percichthyidae; genus Macquaria; species Macquaria australasica. Next base: position 2,821 of record SEMN01000982.1, on the reverse strand, counting down.
CCAACAACTGTTTGCAGAGAGCACTGGGAGCGATGGCCCGACCCAACAGCACCGTTCACTCAACAAGAAACCAGACACCACCATCACAGGTAAGATTTCTTATAGGACATGTTACAGTTAGAAGAAGGTTTGTATGTGGAGATTGATTTTTATTTGACTTTGGCTCATTCAAGTTATCTTACAGTTGTCTGAACAGGATTATTTTTAGGTTGAACACTGCATTAATTGGAAAACTTCCATTTTGACCATTTATTCACGGAAAAAGTATGGTGATATAAAAACATTTCAAGATCTTGTCAATTTAGCAGAGATTAGTCTTTAATTCTTGTGATGGGAAGATCGTAACTCTCTGGAGGGACTGCACTGAAGTCAATGAGGAATAACCCTTAAATAATTGACAAGTCAGGTATTGCTACTTATCTACATGAAAATTCCATTATAACAATTTATCAACTGTTGTTCACACATATTGATAACACCCACACTTTAAAAGTAGTAAAACATCAATCACAAAAGTCATACTTACTTCTGTTGTACAGTGAGACATTGTTTGCAGCAGATTTAAATTTAATAACATCAATGCAGTGTAGCGTCATCTCTTGTTAATTTTGTGCTTCTTCCTGAAGGGCTTCTCCAGGGAAACTGTCCAACCACGCACGGATCAGAATATTAATCGCATGACGAGCCTACGTTCAACATTATGTTATTACAACACTCTATGATTGTTACAAAATAAGGTTTTGTCTTTTTTTCCCTGTGGTACGAGCAGGACGGTGGGTGTGGTCAGACAATTTCCACTTGTGTGTAACTACCTAATTAACTAACGCATTCACTTCAGGGCTCAGCATGGTCCTCACGCCATCCCAAGCTCCATCTCCTCTGCCGCTGTGTACGCACTGTCAGCAACAATTATTGTACATACTCAGTCAAGTTGTGCAGGCGTTGCTGTTGCTCTCTGACACTGTAGTGGGAGCTGTGTACAAATCTACAGCAGCACACAAGAGGGTCGCTGTAGAAGAAGAAAGCATGAAAAGCTCTTAACATTGTGCAGCACGTGTGTTGTTTCCGACGTGCCTCGAACATTTGTTGGTTATCTGATTAACAATGTGTTTTCAAATGAGGCAGAACAGGAAGTGATTGGGTCGGGGTTACCACAGATCAACAAGCCAATCATAACACAAGGGGCTGATCAATTCATGTTTCAGTAGAACTGGTTTATTTGTAATTTTGTGCAATAAGTGAATTATCTTCTTTATATAACTCTAAACCAACAACTGTTTGCAGAGAGCACTGGGAGCGATGGCCCGACCCAACAGCACCGTTCACTCAACAAGAAACCAGACACCACCATCACAGGTAAGATTTCTTATAGGACATGTTACAGTTAGAAGAAGGTTTGTATGTGGAGATTGATTTTTATTTGACTTTGGCTCATTCAAGTTATCTTACAGTTGTCTGAACAGGATTATTTTTAGGTTGAACACTGCATTAATTGGAAAACTTCCATTTTGACCATTTATTCACGGAAAAAGTATGGTGATATAAAAACATTTCAAGATCTTGTCAATTTAGCAGAGATTAGTCTTTAATTCTTGTGATGGGAAGATCGTAACTCTCTGGAGGGACTGCACTGAAGTCAATGAGGAATAACCCTTAAATAATTGACAAGTCAGGTATTGCTACTTATCTACATGAAAATTCCATTATAACAATTTATCAACTGTTGTTCACACATATTGATAACACCCACACTTTAAAAGTAGTAAAACATCAATCACAAAAGTCATACTTACTTCTGTTGTACAGTGAGACATTGTTTGCAGCAGATTTAAATTTAATAACATCAATGCAGTGTAGCGTCATCTCTTGTTAATTTTGTGCTTCTTCCTGAAGGGCTTCTCCAGGGAAACTGTCCAACCACGCACGGATCAGAATATTAATCGCATGACGAGCCTACGTTCAACAGTATGTTATTACAACACTCTATGATTGTTACAAAATAAGGTTTTGTCTTTTTTTCCCTGTGGTACGAGCAGGACGGTGGGTGTGGTCAGACAATTTCCACTTGTGTGTAACTACCTAATTAACTAACGCATTCACTTCAGGGCTCAGCATGGTCCTCACGCCATCCCAAGCTCCATCTCCTCTGCCGCTGTGTACGCACTGTCAGCAACAATTATTGTGTACATTGTCATGGAAAAACTGCCTATGCTCTTAAGTTGAACAAAATGCAAGAAACACTTACAGGTCATTGACAAAAATATATTGTACAATAGGAGATAGACAACAGAAGTCATCAGCCATCTCTCTCTATCTCTAAGAGAAGATACAAGATTACAGCTTTTATAGTATTCTGGAGACAAAGAAACTCTTTTCCATTGGTCAGTGTTACATGCCTCAATAGGTTTAAACCTATAGGAACTTCCAAAAACATACTAAGACCCTTAACGTGCATCTGGAAAGCATAAAACATCTCTGTACCATAGAGCTGACCTTTTGACCTCACGTTGAGTCACGTTGCTTAACACACACAAAACCTGAAGACATGAAACTAGGTGAGAGTTAAGAGTAGAGACATGAATAGAACTGGGACTATTAACTCATTAAAGTAAATACACAATCATATAATTACTAAATATTAATAAGTATACAAACATGATTATGAATAGATGATTAACATGTGAATAAATGATAAGTTATGAGCTCACAACAAAGTTTACTTTTACAACATACTCAAGCAAGTTGTGTAGGAGTTGCTGTTGCTCTCTGACACTGTAGTGGGAGCTGTGTACAAATCTACAGCAGCACACAAGAGGGTCGC